>JAOVYX010022383.1:0-14688 GCA_035668315.1 Drosera spatulata
GAGCTGGAGGCTTCATTGCCGATCGATTTCTTACTGGTCTGCGACCACAAGAATTTTTTTTACATTGCATGGCTGGTCGAGAAGGGTAATATGTTTCTTGTCCTTCGCTTTGAAATTTTTGGTTGGTGGTGGAATATAACAGAAAATATATTCAGACATGAAACATAAGGATGTCTTGTAATTGTTTTTTCGTCAAGTATTATACTGTTTGACCAATACTATTGGTCTACTTAACATGTTGCGGGTATTGGTAATTTGATTTGCTTATGTTTTTTTTTATTTGCTTATATATCATTCCATTGTCCCAGGCTTGTTGATACAGCTGTAAAAACAGCTCGCAGCGGATATTTGCAGAGGTGCCTTATAAAAAACCTTGCGAGCCTCAGAGTTAACCATGATTACACAGTTCGTGATGCAGATGGATCGATTGTTCAGTTCCGTTATGGCGAAGATGGTGTTGATGTTCATCGGAAAAACTTCATTGAACAATTTGATGCACTGGCAATGGTTAATTCGTCAACCTTCTTAAATTATTATTAAAAATCAATTTCCCATTGATTAGTCTTGATGACATTCATGCTAATATTCTTTCTTTCAGAATCAAGAAATCTTGCAGAAGAAAGTTCTTAGTCAGACTGATAATGCATGCATGTCAGAGTATACTGTGGTGGACAATGAGTATGCTTTGCAAAGAATAAAATGGAAGCAAGTTTTTCTGGTCTCAAGCCACATGAAGACCTTACAAATTTCTCAGAGATCGTAAAAAGCAAGTACTTTTTGAGTCTTGCACAACCTGGGGAACCTGTTGGCGTGATTGCTGCTCAGTCTGTTGGTGAACTATCCACACAAATGACGTAAGGATATCTAGATTCTTTGTTATTCTTGCTTTTTTTTCTCTTTAGATATTTACTCGTTAAGCTTATGTGTACACTAAGGTTAACTGTCCTTCAATATCGGGACACTTGATTCCTTAAAATATAAAACACGGGCAAATTTGGAGGAAAAAAAACTGATGGTGTTCTTGGATGTGATGATGCATCCATGTCTAAATTTTTTTGACTGTCAACGTGATGTTTGCTGACAGGAGGAGAAAATACTTGTGCAAGTCCTTACAGGATCTTTGCCCTTTAGTTCCTTGGATGCTTTCAAGGCGAATAACATCGTTGTATCTATGTAATCAACCTGTTATCTTCTTTGGATAAAGACTTGGGTTATTGTTGCTGTGGCCATCTTAGATGCTCCGTAGATTTTGGATACCTTATTGTTAGCTTTAGGTCTTCAACTCCTTTCCTTTTCCGTGGTTTGACTTGGTGGTGCTGAAATTTTAGGTTAAATACATTCCATCATGCTGGAAGAGGAGATGTGAATGTCACATTGGGAATTCCGCGTTTGCAAGAAATCTTAATGACGGCCTCAGCTAGCATCAGGGCTCCTGCTATGGCATGTCCTGGTCATAAGTATATGAATGAGTAAGCATTTCGGATGGTTGTTGATATTGTCTCACTCATTTCAGTTTATCTTCTCAATTTATGTTCATGTGCTCTCATACCTGTTTGTGTGTTCGTTGAATGATCCATTTAGTCTTCGATGCAAAGCTTTGACAGATGGATGTCTGTGCTGTGTTAGCCAAAATGATTCTGTGTTATAGAGAGGATTTGGGGGATCTGTAAAGAAGGATATTAGGTACATGCGGTTTCATTAGTATTTCTATTCAAATGACGTAATTCAAATCTGTGTTTGGATCGAAAGAGAACGATTTTGCACAATTTTGCCTCCCAAATCGTGAAGTTCTTTTCATCCTGTCTATTGATCTCATAGGCTGAAGCCTTTGCCTTTCTTTCTCAACATCCGAGAAGTCCAGTTAGAAGGCCAATCAGAAAAGTCTTGGATTAGAACCGATCCTCTCTCACTTCGAATTCCCAACAATTGTGACTGATCCCCGCAGGGTCTGGCCATTTCTATTGCTGGTTGGGAATAGTTAAACAACCCTATGTTTTGCAAGTTCTCTCTGGATTATAAGAGAACCTGGACAAAGTGGTAAGATATCACAATACTGTTTTAGGAAAGGCAAATGAAGATGTTAGGTAGCTTGTAGACGTCGTATTGAAATGATTTCACACATGTTACAAGTGAATTAAAGAGCTTTATTGGCATGAAGGACATGAGTAGTAATTCTGTTGAGGATGTATACATGTGGGCTGATATCTTGCGAAAAAAAACTATATATGGTGCTCCTTGCCTGTGTTTGTAATGGTGTCTCCAACATTGAAGAACTGTTCCAGTCATTGTTCTATGTTACTGTAATCGTGGCATAAGGCTGCTCTTAATCTGTGTTCTTGCAATTAGTTAATAAATAAATAACAAAAACAAGAAATCAAGTCTTTGTCCCATCAAATGAAGTCGGTTACATGAATACGACAGCGTCATTCTAATCTGTCATGTACATTATCTTTTGTAAAATTATGATAGGGCATATCATATTTCAAGGTTTCTCTCATAGTCTTTTTAGGTCTTCCTCGTCCTCTCTTGACATGTGCTAACTCGCAAGCTTCACATCTCTTAACAGAAGTTATGACTGGTCTGCGTTTCACATGACCATACCATCTTAATCGTGACTCCCTCATCTTATTTTCTACTGGAGTCACACCCACTTTCTGTCTGATAAGCAATTAGTTAATAAATTATGTACCTTGGAATGTTTTTCCACTATGATTGTCTTCATCTTGTATTGTGTTTTGCGTTTCTCTTTCTTGATGTTCCATTGAACTGTCTCATGTTTTGGTTGTTACAGCATCAATTATCTATGTATCGAGCATTACCAACAAATTCCTTTTCTGTTGGTATTTAGCTTGTATTAATCGAAAGGAGCCATTTCTTGTTCATTGTTCTTTTACCTTTACAGGCATGATGCAGAGAATCTTGCTGCTAAGTTTAGGAGGGTCAGTGTTGCGAGCCTGATAGAGAAAATGGAGGTGGTCATGCTGCCATATGATGAGGAGAATAATCGATGGACGACTGTTTATAAGCTGAAATTAAAACTCTATGAACCTGAAATCTACCCTTCACATATCAACATATCGATGAAAGACTGCACAGAGACCCTTAATGGATTGTTCTTGACGAAGCTGGAAGACGCGATTGACCACCATTTGGCTCTAGTCTATAAAGTCTGAGGGATTGCGGATTTTGTTGGTGACTCGGACCCGAAGTCTTCCTTAGAGGATGATGGGGAGGAACCGAAGGAATCACAAAATAATGGTGATGACAATGAAAATGATGATGTCAACGAAGATGCCGAGGATGTGGATGCTGACGTGCTTAAGAGGAAAACACAGGGTACGGATGAGATGGATTATGAAGATGTTGCTGAGGATGGTTTGTTAAAAGAGAAGCAGGAAGATGAAGTCGATATTGAGAAGCATGAAAGTGAAATGGAAAGTGAGGTTGATCGGGGTGAGATCGACGATGATGACAAGGACAATGATGATGAAAATACAGGAGGAGATGAGCCTCCCAAATCCAAGGTGGAACTGCATCGACAGGGAGGTGCGTCCAGGAAGGGGAAAAAGAAAAAAGAGAGGGTATTCTTCGTTGCATCTGAGGGGATGCATTTCGAATTTCACATCAGGTTCCGGGATGATCCACATATATTATTATCTCAGGTAAATAGCAGAATCGGCTAGTATTCCGTTTTCTTTTCCTCTGGCTGCTTCATATTTTTTCTATAGATAGCAATGACGATATGGAACTCGTCTCATCCTCGGTGCATGGGCACAAGGTTACCTTGAGGCTCCTGGCTAAAGCATAGATAGATGGAGAGAAAATATAAATATGATCTTCATTTTCATAGGCCTTTGAATCCCACCCTTCATACTTCACCATGTTGTGACCTTTAAGTTCTTTCCTCCGTGTAGATTGCACAACAAACGGCCAAGAATGTCTTCGTCAAGAACTCCGGAAAGATCGAGAAATGCACACACGCGAAGGTCCCTGTGGAGGAAATGGATGAAGAAACATCAACCTGTCTAACATCCGGGATCCCAATGCTCAAGTCAAGAGAACGATGGGGGCTGAAGACAGCCGGCATTGACTTCAGCACTTTCTGGGAAATGCAGGACAGCCTTGACATCAGATTCATCTACTCGAATGGCATACACGCCATGCTGAATACCTATGGCGTGGAAGCAGCTCGGTTGAGCATCATAACTGAGGTCTACAGGGTCTTCCGTCACTACGGAGTCGAGGTTGACATGCGGCACTTGTCACTGATTGCTGATTACATGACTCATCATGGCGGGTATCGGCCGATGAGCAGGTCCGGCGCCATCGTCAAGTCGGTGTCACCGCTCCTCAAAATGTCTTATGAGACATCTTCAAAATTCGCCGTGCAGGCGGCCAACTATGGACTTGTTGACAACATGGAGACGCCTTCTGCGCGGATCGCGCTAGGCTTACCCGCGAAAGTGGGTTGTCTTGACTTGTTGCAGGACTTGCAACTTGACATCTAATGTATTCGTCATTACTTTAAGGGCAGCTGGCCACAAAATTTTGACAATCTTGTACTAAGTAATCTCTATGCTTAAGTGGATATTAATTTTTGTAAGTCTGTCTCATGGCAAACGGATTTACTGTAACGTGCAGTGGTTAAATCAGGCCGCTTGTTTTCTCCTTTCTGGTTAGAATTGTTGTGTTTTCTCATATTTCATAAGAATGCTGCAGTGCATTATAGTGGTAGAACATCGTCTTCCTGAACTTGCCGGGACTATCATTTTATTAGTGTCTATAGTTTTCCAGGAGCTTAAGCTGTCGCGTACAACAGATTGAATAACTATGTTATTTTACTTGTGAGTTGGCAAGTCTGAGACTGGTGATAAACTCACTAGTCTAATAGTCTTGTAACTTTCTGTTTTTACTCCCTCGTCTAATTTTAATTGGTGTTACGGGACGATCAAACGTTATTTTTTAAAAGATGTGTAATGTTAACGATAATAAATGTTATGTATTATTACCGTATGTCAATAGAAAAATTAAATCATGTCGTTTAGATGAGTAACGAAACTTCTTAAATTACGTGTTGAATAATATAATGAGAAAAAAAACGTTACAATAATTATAAAACGGAGATAATATGTAATGGGTTTGAATTCGAAAGCACTTGGGCGTGCATAATTGGTCAAAGGCAAATGATATCGACCGATTAAATCATAAACCTTACAAATATGATGTAAAAAAACTATCACAGCATAAGAAATGATGTCTCATCATCGAACTGGAAGAATGTAAGTCTTCAAAGAAATTTCTGGGACTGCAATGCGCAATGGACACAAACAACATATTCAGCTGATTCACTGTCAAGACAGAGAACAGAGGGACAAGAAAAGTCCAAACACTACAACAGCACCCGGCACCACCACAAACACCCCGGCCCCGGCGTCAGGCGTCGGTGCTGGCGACGTCACCACTGCCATCACATCCACAACCTCTTCCCCAGCAACAGACGCCATCTCGGCCACAAGAACCGCAATGACAGCAAACACGATCACACACCCGAAGAAGCTGCGTGACGAAGACTTGACCATTGTACTGATCAAGCTGCTTGTTATGATGTTGAGGAGTGGTGAGGTTAAGGTTAAGGTACGTTGGGAGACTTTATAATGAGAACGAGGAAAGGAAAATGAGACTCGTCAGATGGTGAGTGATGTGGACCCGACAAGGAAGCCGGTGATGCTGCTGGCCATGTTGAGAGAATGTGTGCCTGCCTGTCTCAGCTTTTCGCCGGTGCTCGTTTCGTGACAGAACTCTGTTGTCGTTTCACTTGCCGGTTTCAAAATTTATGATGGCTTGGCCGATATCTTTCACCGGCCAGAATCTAATAGGCACATGTAAAACAATGACAGTACTATCAGACATGTACTTGAAGGGTTTGATTCCTATATTAAATAATCTGATTATTATGGTTTTTTAGCATCTGTGTATGAAAATATGTAACTTATTTTATGATTAATATATATAATAGGTTCTCTATACGTGGTATTTAAGAACTTTGTAAAGATTTTGTTTCTATATATTAATTCGTTTAAGCTTTTTAATAATAAGTGTTATGGTTCATGTGTTTAATTATAGACATATGTTTTTTTTGTTCAGAGTGTTGTACAAATTAGTGAAAATTTCATTTCTTAACATTTTGCATAATTTTTATTATGATAAACGAATATGATATATAAGTTTAGAGAATTACAAAATACAATTATTATGATAAACGCATACATCACACATATTTTATAAAATAATGCAATATTACATATCTCAATAATCTTTTAATTCAACCCACCACTCAAAAACTTAATCTAAGTTAGGCTCAATATTATCATTCCCTTATTGGAACATTAAGCTACATCTGTAAGATTCACTAGTGGGATGGATTTACTTCATGGCTCACAAAATTGATCTCCACTTGCTTTCCTTTATCCTTTAAAGATGGTTGATAAAGATAATAAGATGTTGAGATGTACAACATATGCGCAATCAATGTCCTTCCATTCCACATCGATAACAAATTCATTTAGTATCAATCTGAGGTTTTTCATAGGGAGCTTTCCCTTTCTTTTGGTCTAGTTTTTCATTCTGCCATTTCAGGTAACCTTCTATATTACTCCCTTCGTCCCATTAAAAAAATACAATGTTGCATCGTCATTGCACTATTCAACACATATTATAAAGAACTTCGTCATTTGTGTTAATGACGTAAGAAAATTATGTCACTGATTCAGGGTTGAAGTACATAACTTAAACTATCACTATTGTCTCCTGATAGTTTTGTATAAAACGATGTTTGATCGTCCCGCAAACGATTCATAGAATAAATAACTTTATTACTTACATATACGAACGTTGCGTTTATTATATGGTTTACGTTGATCGTGGAATCTTCCTTGGTCTCGACCACGATCACGACTACGATCACAACCTCGTCCTCTCCGACGTCAATATCCATCTCTATCCCCTTGATAGGAGATGGCATGTATTTCAAGTAAAGAGGCTGAGCCAACAGGACGAGTTTGAGAGTTCTTTTAAAAACAACTCATTATTTTTCTCAGCAAACAAAAAACATTAGATTAGTTTATTATACCGCATAAATTTTTTCATCCTGTATTGTTATTGTAAAATCATATTTTGGGGATGAAATGTTGAATATGTTTTCTCTAAGAGATCCATTTTAGAAACGGTCTCGGACATAATGTCAGTTGTGATATGATATTAAATAATGCATGATTATATTCTTGCACATATTTAAAATTTTATAGTCTCAAATTTAACCAATCATGCTTTGCTGCAGGAAGGAATACCAATTTTTGATGGCCAAATCTGCCTTCTAATTTAATCTATAATTCATATATATTTTTAACAGTCAAATATTCAAATTTGAGTGCCTTATGGAGATGATGTCTCAGAAAAAATAATGCTATTATATTTTCTTACATATTAGCTTCATTATTTGTCATTATTGTATGGCCAAGTCTTTTAACACTAAGATACAACTCTGCATCCAGAGTTCATGATAAATAGTTTTCCCATATTTTTTAAGTACAACGAATTCTAATTTCGTAATATTTATCATGATTTTCTGATAAAATAAAACTTATAATTAATCGCAATATTATGAGTAAAGAACAAAAATAAAACATAAATAATAATATTAATATGAATTCAAGAAATGAATTACAAAATACAAGTAAATCATCATTATAATAAACATAGTTTCTAATAATAATAAATATAAACATAAATCGACGAGATATTTAGTCATTCGTTTATGCATTTCATTATTATGATGGTCCATTTCGTCGAAACCGCGCAAATATATTCTGATAAAAAATGAGCTTAAGATATATACTTTTACTTATCCTTTGTTCTCAGATGGTCAGAGATTGGTGTTGATAACGTATTTTGAAATGAAAATGAGACGAGATCACTACATGGGATGAAGTCCTCTGCTTCTTTTTCGTCTCCTCTTCTTTCTTTTATTGTAGCGAAATGACGTTATATTACAGAGGGGGAAGGGGCTCCATTTATAGGCAAAATGGACGACAAAGAGAACAAAAAACTCTCTCGACATAAATAGTAATGGGCCCACATGAACAAAATTATATAGTATATGAACAGTGACAAATAATGCCAGTAGCCTCCACATGTGATAATAAATGTTAAGAAAAATGCATAAAAAAATTAGGGTATAGATAACATTCACACGTGTTTCACAGTAGGTAGAATATTTCTCCCTCCGTTCCATAAATTTTGTGACGTTTTGAATTTGTACGTGTGTTGATGTAAAGTTTGACACGCGTGTAACGACAATCAAACATACTTTTTTTTGTAAATTTATCATGAACATCAACTCTTATGTAAGTTACGTACTTCAACCTAATATATGTTATGGAACAACCAGAGGTAATTTGATATGAAAACGAGACTTATATTTATATGTATAAGATTGTGCAAAATACGTACATGTTGTAAAATTTATGGGACGAAAAAAATATAAAATACGTAAGTGTTATAAGAATTATGGGACGGAGATAGTAATTACTTTCTCGCTAATAATTACTTTCTCATCTAGGTGAATTTTAAAGATTAAGAAGATTTTGAACTAATTTTAGAGAATAAGTACTTTCTTAATTTCAGAAATGTAAAATATAAACGAAAATTTATGATATTGAAAAAATATAAAATATATAAATATTGTAAAAATATGGTTGTGGGTTTCGAGCCTAGGTCTCCACAGCCACAGGAAGTCTAACCACTAAACTTCAACCACTTTGTGATAAGCATTGTTAATTAGAATTTTATTATATCTTTAGATGTGATCACCTAAATTGAGGAAAGATCAGACTGCGGAAACCAAATTTGCCTTCTTGAAAGAGAGCATTTGAAAATCTTGTTCTTAGCTTAAATCCTGACATGTGTCAGCGTTTTTACTAATAAAATGAAATAAAAAGCAATTCCTGCAGCCCGATTTTAATTCAACAAGCATGCTTATAAGAATTCTTAGTTCTCACTTAAAACTCAGATAAGAAGAAAAATATGATCATTGCTCAAAGGTTTAGAATAGGCATCAGTCTCCCAAGAACCATCGACGATCAAGGGCTTACAGTAGCTTAACAAGAACAAAATTATCAACAATGCCAAAACAGTTCACTAAGGTTGTTCAATTGCCAGCTACTTGCGCTTTGTTTTCTTGGATTCCCTAGCACGTTCCAACTTTGACTGAGCAGCTTGAAATTCTTCCTCTGATGGCTCAGACCCGGTTTGATTTCCACCGCCATATTTAGAGATCAATGAAGAGAACATGGACTCGAATTGGTTCTTCCTCTCGCTTCTACGTTGAGATATGATCGCATAGAGATCAGATTCAGACTCTTTACTCTGCCTGCAAATGAGCATTTAGAGAATCGCCGTCATAACTCGAACATAATTTGATCAGGACAACGAGGGAAAAGTTCAGACATATGAGTTGAAAACAAAATAGATGTTTACTCACTTGCGTCTCTTTCGCAAAGGACTTGTGGGTGGTTTTGTTTCTGACACCTGCTTGGCCCATTTCTTGTATGCCCTGGTTTCTTTCAGTCCTCCTACAAAAGGAAACAACATATTGGATCATCAAATCACGTATAGTTTATGATTTTAAAAGGATGAGAAGGGGCTCATATCTATCAGCTAGATTTCCTTATTAGGAATATGTCAAACTCTTTCTTGCATGGTACTTGTGTTTAGGCTTTGCTGTCTGCCCCGTCGATCTCACCCAATTGTCAGTTTGTCACCCACAGCCATGATAGACTAACTCCTAGTTCATATATTACCAGAAGAAACATCACTTATCCTGCGAAACTTATCATAATTATCGGAATATGTGATACTCGGTCAACCCCAGGATATGATCAGGACCTTCTTTTCTACCAACATTACATGCCAAGTCAATTCCCACAAAGATTTCCTCCTCAGCACTAGCCATTTGCTTCTCTAACCACAGAACCTCGATTTTTTAGGGCTTTGGGAGGAAAAGGTACTGGCAGAGAGGTGGCTAGAATTTTTGAGATTATGTTCGTCCAAATTAAGATACAACCAAATAGGCATGTGCAAACGCCACATGCTCTAACCAATTATGCAGAAGGCTGCACGAATCCATACCTGAAGCTATAGCCTCATCAAGGATATCCTTGAAACGGTGAGAATCAAGCTTAGCATCCGAGCACAACATCGAACAGAACAGCCTGTAGAACAAAACAGTTCTCTGTCAAGTGAACACGTGCTAGGATTGAAGAGATGAAGCAATTAAAATGTGGAAGTAACATGCCTGTCCATGTTTCCCTTGAACTTCTTGTACAAGTCAATCAGATCATTTTTCTCCAAATCCGAACCTCTGTAGTTTGCTTCGAACTCTTCAATATCAGCTTCAGTGACCTGAGGGTATGTATGGCATCCGCTTATCAAGCAATAAAAGAAAATATTTGATCAGGCGAAAATGTCAAACTAGTAAAGAAAAAAATAATAATAAATATGGCACCTTTTTATAAATCGTTCTGAAGTAATCATGCAAGCTCTCAAAAGCTTCCCCAGCAAGCTCCTGAGAACAGAAAAAATAAGAAAGCCATGGCATTGATAATTTTGTACTTGCAGCTGATAACAGTACACAAGTGACAAGGCAACCATGCCACCAGTACCATTGCAATTTCTTCACCGTTATGCACAGGTTAATAGATATTTATCCTAGAATCTGTAAGTGTGAACCACTTGTTACTCTGAAGATATAGATTCTTTACTCTTCCCAGTCGTTTTCCAAGCAATGAAACACAAATCTAACAGGAGGCAACGTACGGCATCATCGATGACTCCACTCTGATCATAAAGTGCACGCTTGTCTGCATCACCAAGAATGGATATAACCTTCTGCAGTTGTTGAAATCTTTCCTTTGCTTGCTGTAAGATAAAAGGAAGTAACATCGCTGTAACAAGTTACAAGCCACAGTGCACAAATCTTCTATCAAGTTGAGATACCAGTCAAGATGAGCCAAACCTCATCTCCAGGATTCTTATCAGGATGGAGTTGTAATGCCAGCCTATGGTATGCTTTCTTGATTTCTTGCTGGGATGCTATTTTTTCGACTCCAAGAATCTAGAAAGAAAGGACTAGCATTAATTAGGTGGTCAACACAAAGAGAGATCAAGTAATGAAATAAAATCTAAGTAAAAAAGCAAAGTAGAAATCTAGGTATAACCAAAGGCATGGAAAGCTCATAAGCAACAGAAAGTAGCTGAGACGAAATCAATCAATTTGTTTTGATATAGAACAAAATATCCCATATGATCATTTATGTTTCTTCAATCTCAGCGTAATAGATTTGAAGAATAACCGCTTTATTTCATGAAAGAAAAATGGGAAGAGAACTGCATGTCAACGAGATAACATTCAAACATACTTCAAAGACGAAAACCAAAAACTTTGGGAAAACAACTGAAGGAAGTTCTACTCCATGATGCTAGGCTCATGAATCATCAGAGAACAGAATAACAGCAAATAGGTGAAAGGAAAGGAGCGCCATGGCTGCATGTTTACTAGGTGAATATTGGAATAAAAGCTGTTACATGGATATGAAGGGAACAAAGTAAATATCTCAAGATACATTTGTCACTTCATGGATTTCCTATAATAATAACTAGAAATCAAGATTCTCCACTACTTCTCCATATGCAATCAAACAATCAACCCTCCATATGCAATCAAGATTGTTTGGATGGTTTAACCTAAAGTAAATATCTGCCAATGGTTTATGTGTTTGGATGGGATTCATGTTGATGGAACACTGATGATCTTTCACTCATAATCTCGATTCCCAACTTGAGGAAATCATAACCATTACTACAGTCTGTATAGATCTTGAGCCTTTTCAAGCTTCATCTATTTACTATTCAAGCTTCAACCATTGGCCGCTGCATACTCAAGATACAATCAACCCTCCATATGCAGCGGCCTATAGACCCATAATCCTAAGCCTGAGGGGTGTTAAAACCCACTACTTCTCCACTACAATAATTCTCCCCTAATTCTATCAAACAGCTTCCCGGCTTCATATATCTCAAACATGAAGAAACAAAAATGACTACTCCATAAATCATTCGACGAGATTTCACAATACTAACAGCCAAGCAGACTCCAATTTTGGATGACGAGATAAACTGACACAAATTTCCAATGGAAAATGGAGATAAGAAAAAACCCTATTTGACTCAAAAAAAATTTGAAAAAACCCTAACCACAGCCATCCCATCCCATCCCGACTTCAATTCAATTGATCAATTTCGATTAAACAAACTACAACAATCAACAACCCAAACGAAACAAAAGAAACAAACCAATTTCAGCATCCCAACCCCGCAAACCCTAATTCTCAGAAACAAACTAATTTCACCATCCCAACCCCGCAAACCCTAATTCTAAAGCTAGGGTTACGCAAAACTCAACCAAACCCTAGACAACACCATCAAATTCAATTCCTTCAATTCAATCTTTCAAGAAAACAAAGAACGATAGGAGCAAGCAATCGATTCATTGTGATACCTCGTAGAGGCTCTTCTCCTGCGGCTCCTGCTCCATCGTCACTTCGTCGGGTTGGTCCTCCGAAACCCTAGACGACGTCGTCTTCGAAGACTTCTTCCTCCTCCCCATTTCGAAAACTGAACTGGCTCTGTTGAGTACACGGAAATTCGGTGTGTGGGGAGAAAATGAGGAGATTGTGCGGACTTATTGGGATGTGAAAGCGTTAGATGATGATTCCCGCCATTTTCATGCCCAATTTTGCTACTTCCCCGCCCATGCTCATAACAAACATCAATCGAATTTAAACATAAATGGAAAAGTAGAGTTCGAATCGATTTTGAATAATGTTTATCGAGTTTTTAATTATTTTTTGAATAGTTTTATGTCCAACCAGTCGAGCTAAACTTGAGCCGAAGTCGCAACCAAAAATTGAATTCAATACCCTTAGAAAATATATTATGATCATGTCACAGACATTATTATAAAGTATCACATGACAATGCTTATAATATAACTATCTTGATATTAAACATAACGAAAATACTTTGTTGATTCTGTGACAATGCATTGACTGCCATTAATATTATAAGTTTTATTCTTTATATAGTAAGTTAAAATGTTTGTATTGCAAGTTAATAAATGTATATTGTTAAATTAGTGTATTTTATAATTATAAAATCTGACAGTACACATTTAATGATTTACAACGTATATTTCTCAATTTATAATATATAATTTAAAACTTGCAGTATTAATGATAGTCAGTACGTTGTCACTGAACAACGCACCCTAAACATAATCTCAAATCAATACCATGAAAAATACAACATTGAATAATAACGCAGTATTCATCGTGCATTTTGATGCGATATTAATATATTATAAATTTTATTTTGACCCAAGGTTATAATATATAACCAATACTATTTTTTATGTTTCACGATAATTTTTATAAAAAATATTATTTGTTTGTCCTGCGAATCATTTTTAATGTGACCATCTTTATTGTCGATGTGACATTTGTTACATTTTTCATGGGACGAAAATAATATTTTACATTAAAAATGTTATTCTTATAAGATAAATTAAAGACACAAAAAGAGTTATCATCTGACTACTACAAACATTTTCATCACTATGTGTGAGCCTGTCTCATATCTTAAAATAGATATTATCAAAGTAATGAATCAACATTTCAATAGGAATCAATTTTAAACAGGATTAATCATATTCTTAAGAACGAAGGTATATTACTAAACACAAAAAAACGAATGTCCAAAAGAGTTCTTTAAAGTTGTATGATTGAAATTCAATATTATGTTATGTACTAGTTGTAAATTTATTGGTTTTTATTGAACCATTCGATCGAACTCGAATTCGGTCAAACTCGTTCCTACTCACGAACACATGAGGCGAATTGGAGTCGAACTTATCGAACCTTTAAGGAACCTGAGAAGCTGGTCGAGTCCGACTCGACTAACGGACTCCAATCAAGTCGAGTCGAAATCGAGTAATTCGTGAACACTTCGCTTCAAATACAACCTTATGTGCTCGATTGTGGAGAGAGCACCGGATGTACACCCCAACGCTTTACCTCTCACTTGATTGAATTAGGTTTTTTTTTTTTTTTTTGGTTTTTTGTGTCTCACAAAAATTGGGATTTCGTTAGGTGGTCCTTTTTAAGCTCGTTGCATTGGGATTTCCTCAGGTGTTCTCTGGCAGAATTATGACTGCCATGCATACACCCTCTTATTCCAGGGTGGTTAATGGTGATTTGAAGGGATTTTTTCAAGGAGGGAGAGGTTCTAGACAAGGGAATCATATTTCGCCTTATTTGTTTGTGCTGGGCATGGAGTATCCTCAGAGATTCTTACAGCATGTGGCAATAATACGAAACTTTAAATACCACCCTAAATGTAAGAAAATGGGAATATATAGTTATGTTTCGCTGGAGACGTGATTATTTTCAGTCATGGTGATCCTATTTCTATCAACGGTATTAAGAAGCAGATTTCTGCATTCACGTTTCCATTACTTAGATATATTTTAGCATTAGTTGTTTTTTTTTTTTTTTTTTTTTTTTGACGAGGGTGTCC
>JAOVYX010022384.1:0-14688 GCA_035668315.1 Drosera spatulata
ATTCACTCACCAGGAAGACGACCGACTACTGTTCCCCATGGATCAATTATCAAGGAGTCTCCAAAGCTCTCTCTTTTTTGGTTATGTTTTCCAGCTTGTGCCGCAGCAATGAACTGAACAAATATCATTTCTAATTGACACGCTGGGGAAAAACACTCTTTCCTGAGGTCTATAAAACCCACTCTCTTTCCTGGCTATGAGAATGAATTCAATAGCATACATAACACTGTGTTTCAATAGCACGAGAAGAATTTCCCAGTGTGCCTGGCCAGTTATCTTTGTGAAAGCTGAAGGACCCAACAAAACCTGAAAAAGGAAACAAACGAAATAGAAGTATTAGTCTCCACAATCATGTCCATTGCTGCATCACTAGATAATTTTCCGGTACCCGTGCCTGGTGATGAAACCTTAGTTGCTCATAGATCTCGGGGAATCTCAAATCATAGCAGACAGTAAGCCCCAAGCGTCCAACAGGAGTGTCGAGTGCAACAATATCCTCTCCTGTCATGCATTCACATCTTAGATTTCTTGATTCACATAATCATGACAATATTCAAGCACTGCTTGATTTTAAACTAGAGGTACCATTGTTTCATCATTGGCATCGAGGTATTTGATGACATTAGTTTCATAAATTTCAGTTTAATTGAACCCTTCATTTCAAAGTCTCCAAACTTATGCTTTGGCATCCATAAGAAAAGCAAAGCATTCAGTTATCTTTTGCATAAAAGTATCATAGAAGAAAACCAAACAAACCTGCTTCTGTGAAGCTGCTCTCCTTGTACACCATTCCACCAGGAACATCAACATCAAACCTTCACAAGATTATAACAAAGAAGCTTAGCCGAAAGCAAAAGAAAAGTATTTTAGGACCTCCAAAGCCTTAAATCTTCACGCATATGGCCAATAACAATACTTGAATCGGTATATACTAAAGACCAACAAAAGAGGACAGTTTAAATGCGACTAAAGCACAAATTAATCCCTCTAAAGTATTGACTAAACTATGACACAGTCACCAAAAGAAAATGAGCAAAATAATCACAATAAAACTGGGGAGAAAGGAATTTCTATAAGCACAAGCGAGGGATCTTACGGGTGTATCTTACGGTATTTGCTCCTGGCACTCCCGGAGTCATCTACTATAACACGAGTGTTACACAGGTGAGAATCATCAGACCCTTTCTCCTGAAATCCTCCAAGAGATAACCAAATACCTGAATCCCTGTAATAGAAAGCAGTTATAAAGAATTCATCGAGTTATAGGCATATGGCAAAGCAAGCATGACAAAATATCATTCTCCGTTGGATAAATATGGAAGATGACTACTGTCAATCCCAAAAGTTACATTATGCACACTTGGAGTCATAGTTAATAGAATATTCAAACCCACATAGGATTACTGCACTACAAAAGATGCAGCATAAGGTCGATACATGGAAAACAGTGGACCATTAATTACCGCTACTTTCCCTGAAAATTTCAATAGAAATTGAGAAAGCAAGGACATAATGAAGTTACCTAGCAAGAGAACAATACTGCTTCATTATTGGTCCATCGAGTGTTTCAGCAATCTTCAGACTTTCTCCATCCTCGGCAGCAACAAAGGAGAAGCTCTCCGGGAAGAAAAGCATTTTTACCCCAGCAGCTGCTGCTTCCTTCCAAAGGCATACAATGATTTCCCAAATTAGATAGGCATGTTTACTAAAAGTCTAAAACCCTGTGGCAAGACCGTGCAAATTTCATCCTGTCTATAATGGAATTACCTTGGTCATTGTTGTTGCTGTTAACTAAAACCCAGTGTTGAAAGCGCCTGTCTAGATCGATAAAGGCATCATACCAGCCAAAATCTCTCCTATGCAGTTGCACCCTTGATCTTGGGTGATAGGCAACACTTCCTCTCTTCATCATCAATGATTCATTGCTTGTTCTTTCAGTTACCTCAAGTCATACATCTACATGTGGCTTCAATATTTTACTTCATCCATCTACCGGTACTCTCAACGCTTGCATCTGATCAATATTTTGTTTCGCCTAAACTCAAACTCGAGTCGGAAGATCATCCAATAAATCACAATTGTAAAAAAGAATTTCGCCACTTGATCATTTTGCTTATATAACTCATCATTGTACCAAAATCCTCTTCAACGCCCTAACCCTTTCAATCCTTGAAACAAAACCTAGACGAGTTCGAACACGCGTCGTCAAAAACCTAATCTAGTCTGAACATGACATATAACAAACAGATTAGAAATGTGAAAAAGAAAAACGAGAGAGAAGAGCCTCACCTTGACGAGGCGAGCGCAGGTGGCGAAATTGGCGGCGAGGTCGTTGATCGACGTCATCTGGGCGACGGCGACGCGCGTGGAGTTCGCCATGGCTGCGGCGGAGGCGGCGCGTGAGGAAACACGATTGGAATTGAGGCAGTTTACAGCGGCGGTGGTGGTGAGAGGGCGAGTGTGGATGATCGGTCGAGTTGATGGACGGCTGTTGATGAATTTCGGGTTTGGACAAACTGACATTTGATGCGAGTATTTCACTGCAACCACAAACACAGACGACAGAACTGTTGAGCAAGGGCATTGGTAAACACGGTCAAAAAAGAGATTTAAAAAAAATAAAAATTGTCAAACCTACTTATATCAAATATTGCATCCCCCTGTTTATTTTGTAATAATAGTTTAGATAAGTTATAAAATTATTCAATTTACGAATTATTTATAGAATAATTAAATATTATTTTATATAAAATTATCGAAAAATAATTCTGATAGTTTTAGTATTTTAATCTTAGACTAATGACGTAATTTTCTTGTATCGTTGAGACAAATCATGAAAATTTTTCAATAATGATATAATGTTGTAAAACGAGAAGAGTTTGTGAAATCTGAAATTTGTTTAACTAAGATCTAGATTTTAAATCTTGTGAATGAGTTTTAAAAAAAATCGCAAGTAAACATGGAGATTTAGAAAGTTTAACCAAATAAGTGATGTATTGAATATACATTTTGATTCGCTTAAGGCCGTTCATTCGTATATTCTTTTCAGATTGAATGATTGAAGTAGTATCACTATATATCTTTCAATATTACGGTTGGATTTAGTGTATGTTTTTTTAATAAGTTTGACCATATTTTATTATGGGTTTCGAAAGTCGGTTTGGAACGACTTTGAGCTTAACATGATCTACGTTCATTAGAGATGACCGTAATATATTAACACTCTCAAAACTCATAAAGAATGAATGAGAAATTGATGCTCGAAGTATGACGTGTGATGCATTTAATGTGCTGAAATGTGACAAACCTACATTAGAATTTATGTAGATGCAAGAGTGACATATAAATGAGAATTTTGGGATAAGGAGAGGACTCTTTGGGGATACCCAATTTTATGTATGGGGAGGATCTCAACATTGTCTTGTTTAACACACGCGCGCGCGTCGGATCGGGCTGGCCCCGGACCGTTAGATCGCATAGGCCACAGGTCGTCTAAGTCCAAAACTATTGGGGGTCAAGCCTATCCGACTTTGTCAGTTTTTGACGCCAGCGAATCAGGATCCGCCAATTGATTTTGCACTCTATATAATCATTGCATTGGGTTTCATTTTTTGCACTCCGAATCCCTCTCTTCCTTCTCTCAACACAAGCGTATCGACGTGTTGAATTCTCTTTTTTTTGCATGGCACGAACGTATCGATGTGCATTGCATTCACTTCTCTTCCTTTGTATTTCTGAAAATCTACATCCTTTGCGTTTCTGAAAATCTGATTGATCGCATTCTCTTCTTTTATAGAAAAGGTTCGAGACATATAAGGTACGTCTGAGTTTCGTTAAAGATAATGCAACCGTAAACGATTCGTGTCGTTGTAACTTGAAGGTTGTTTGTCGTAGTTCGTGTGTACTGAACGGGACAAATAAGTTTTAAGAAAAGAGTCCTACTCATCTCGATATAATATTAAGCCTTCTATTTTCTATTTTTCTTAATCATCTTTTCATCTAATCATTAAATCGACAACAATTACTTTAGGTTTATAAATTTTGACTTTAGAATAATAATTCCAAATCATTACGTGTCAAAATCAAAAGATTTCTCAAGTGGTTTGGACTTGTTATTAGTCACATCATGAAGGTTTATGCTCTTTGTGAAAACAAAAGATCCAACCTTATAGTGATGTTCGATTCAATCTTTTTTTTAAGGTTTTGAGTTCGAATCTTATTAACCTCAAAATTCAGGTTGGTTAAGTTGGCCCGAACACCCTCGTAACTAAAATAAAAAAAAAAAATAAAATCCAACACACAAATTGTTATGTTGCATATCTATCCATTAACTCGATGTCAACGCTTCAATGGTCAACGTTACTTGGAAATTCCAAGGGCTATTACTAGCCTTTAAAAAGTGAAATTTTACACATTTTAGCCATTGAATATCAAATTCCTTGTGGATAAAAATAGACTTAATACAAGGTACATGGAATGGGGTTCGTGTTCTAACCTAAAACCAACATTGTATTGCACCTATACTTATAACATATGGTATTGTTTTTTTCACACAATTGCCAATAGGAAAAGATATTCATGATTATTTATATTATTATAAATTTTATTTAAATTTCGATATGGATTTAATATCTCTTACACGTCCCCTCATGTGAATGTTTTTTTTACTCGAAGCGTGGACTGATAACCTGATGACGTGGAGCACGCGCAGCTGTTAGTCCAACATGTGTGGACCCGACTCTGATATCATGTAAAAAAATGAGATTTACTCATAAAATTAATTGGGTGACGTGGAATATGTGTGACGGTTAATCCAACACGTATGGGTCTGGCTCTGATAGCAGAGAGAAACATGAGACTCATTCTTAGAATCAATTGATAATAAAAAGAGAGATCTATTATTTATTTATATTATTACAGATTTTATTCAAATTTTTGATATAAGTTTAATATCTCCGATAATTATAATGCTCTTCTCACAAGTTCTATCAATGAAAATCATAACATTTGCCTAAGAAAATCAAAAATAAAACATAATCACTATTCACGAAAAATAGCACGCTAGGATAACTGTATAGGATAGTATTGACAAAATGAGTTGCGTATAGCATAAACATACAAGATGAATACGCAAGGGAGCCAAAAATGCAAACCCCAATGCACACTCTACTCAATGTAGGCAAGAACAATGTTCAATGCAATCTAGCCAAACCGGATAGTGAATGCATAACCGTGTCTTTCATTGTCTTTTGGGGTTTTCTATTTTTTCACGGTGAAGACAAATTCTCCTGTTTATCAGAGTCCAAACCGCATATGCGAACCAAGACAAAGCGTTTGGTGAGAGCAGAAGAATTGTTCAAGCTTTCTTATAAAAGCCAGAGATCGAGAACCCACTCGCAAAATCTAATTTTTAGAAAACCCAAAAAACAAGAAGAATGCATCTTCGATTTCATATTTAAAAAAAAAATTAGAAGAAATTTTGGGGAAAACAGGGAGTCATTTGGGTATTTTTGGTTAAAATCGAGGCCGATTTGGGTTGATTTCGTTGTTGGATCTTGCATTGTGGGATTTCTCGTTTGTCCATTTCGTTTTGGGGGAATTTGTTGATGGGTTTTGAGTTTGATGCCGAAAGTCGTTGATTTTAGATTAAGGGATTGGTGTGTGCATATCCGCGTTCTGGTTCAAGGTATGTTTTTAGAAGCAGATTTCTCTCATTTTCGTATTTGATGTTGTGGGTGATATTGTGATTTTGGGGTTTGTTGTGGAGTCAATGATTGATGATTGCTGGATTGGTGGGTGATTGTTATGTCCATGATCAATTTTTTTTATGGGCATTGAATTGAATGCCAATAACTAATCGAATATTGTAGGATGTTTCCTTTGTTTGAATTGAGGTTGTGAGTTTCTGGGGTTTTTTTATGATGTGGGGTTGGTGATGATTATGCTAAATGATCCAGGCTTAGACGTTGCTTCTGTTATCCCACAAAAGGGTAAAGGAGCCTAGAAACTGTTGACTATATTAACCTAGGTTTGCTGAACCCAAAATCGTGATTTGAAACGGATGTGATTCAACAGGATTAGTCGGCCGTGAATAAGGTGGTTAATTACTATCGGAAAGGCCATTATTCGTCATCTTAATCACTGGCGTGGTTGATTCTGATCACCGTGAGATGTTCTGAAAATTGGGTTTAAGTGTATCCTCTTTAGTTGAAGTCTTTCCGAATAACTTGACAACGCTTATGGCGTAAGACCGCCCATCTCCTTAACAAATTGGTTAAAGTAGGCTTTCGACATCAGAGTATTTGATGACCGATAGAAAGAAGTTTTGGCAAGCATGAAAGTGTTAGTAGGTACCCTTTAAGATTAGCTAAGCGTGTGCATTGTATTCAGACTTTGTTTATTCCGAGTCTTAGGCTCTTAGCTTTCTTGTAGGTTGCTACTTTCCATTATCTATCTTTCCTCCTCACAATTCCGACTTATGGATTATTTATTGATTGATAACCATTGCCAACCATCTAAACGATGACTTTTTATTCCTCGTATAGAGCTGTTGCCAACTGCTGCATTCAGTTTATTCCTTGTATTATTCCGACTTTTATTCAGCTCGTAATGTTACACCAATTTTTTCCCCATGTTGATTGATTTTTGCTTTGCTATGTATGCACAGATTAATGGTGTCTGAAGATCTCAATGTGGACTTAGTTTTTGGGCCTTGTGAAGTTGGTTTCGAAATTGAGGAAAAACAAGAATTGGATCTTGGGTTTGATCGCCTTGTTGGTTTTCGTTTTGTGATCATATCAATAGCAGGATCCTTTGGTTAGAATATATGCGCTATGGTTACAGCAACATTTATGAGGATTGTTTCCCCGTGTTGGAAATCGTCAACCCAGGTTGAAAAATCTAATAGAGGCAGCAGCGATGCGAGTGGCCGTTCTGATGGCTTACTGTGGCACAAGGATTATGGCCTGCATGTTAACGGGGAATTCTCGATGGCTGTAGTGCAGGCCAACAATATGCTTGAAGATTACAGTCGATTCGAGTCTGGCCCCATGAGCTCACTTGAAGTTGGTCCTCATGGAACGTTTGTCGGGATTTATGATGGCCATGGGGGTCCAGAGGCTGCTCGATTTGTTGATGATCATCTTTTTGAGAACCTCAAAAGTATGTTATCACTCAATCCTATGTGGATGTTGGTTAGTAATTTGATGATTTTATATGAATAGATTTTCCTTCTACATGGAATTTATGCTGCAGTTTCATGTAAAAAGGGCTCTGGGATTCATGTTTTCTTCGTGCCGAATGTTTTGATGTGAATAATGGGACAAAGTGTTGGTGGCACTTGAATGTATATTTTCTATGTACAGAATTGGTATTACTTTGATGTGTTAGTCCTTCAGTTTTTTTATTGCCCGACCGATCCTCAGAGATGGCTTTTTGAAGTATCTAATGACAACTTTGCTGACTTGACAGCTATTCATGGTGCAGAGTTCACGACAGAGAATGGAGCAATGTCGGCCGATGTTATCAAGAAAGTTTTTTTGGCAACCGAGGAGCAATTTCTTTCTGTAGTGAGGAAGCAATGGCTGAAAAACCCACAGATGGCTTCCGTGGGAGCTTGTTGCTTGGTGGGAGTAATATGCAATGGACTTCTTTACATTGCAAATGCTGGAGATTCTCGTGTGGTCTTAGGGAAAGTTGATAAGTTCGACAATTCAGTGAAAGCTGTTCAGCTTTCATCCGAGCATAATGCAAGCCGGGAATCTGTTAGGGAGGAGCTGCAGAGGTTGCATCCAGAAGACCCTCAGATAGTGGTTTTGAAGCATCAGGTTTGGCGCGTGAAGGGCATTATACAGGTTTGGATCCTTATTCATCTGGAATTTGCTTAGCACTTGCTTTGTGTTGTGGACATTTTTCATTTAACATTCTTGATTTCCTGCAGCCATCTTCTTACAAGTTAAACCTGAAAAATTACTATGCATTCTGTATCTTTCTTTGCAACCTACTCTGCAATAATTTTGACTATGGTTTATGCACTATCTAAAAGTCTCTCTTGTTTTTGTAAAGAGGAGCCTATTGAGTTACCCAAGTCCCATGTTCAAATTTGCATATGGTTGACGCAAGTCACTTCCTTCAGCCTTTCAGTTTTGCCTGCAAGCTTATTTTGTCTGGCAAGTTTTTCTGTTGCTTCACCGATTAGAGTACTACCTCTTTCTTAAATCCATCGTAGGAATGTGCTGAAACGAGAACGGTTATACATTTCACATCTGGAGTTTGTTTTTTCTAGTGGTATACTTGTATGTTGTGCTTTGGAGGACTTCTAATACTTTCTCCTGTTTTTGTCGGTGCTGGTGTTGGGCAAAGTGGAGTAGTTCATTCTCTCCTTTTCGTGCAGGAGTCTGAACTATGATGCATGTGGAGTCACTTTGTATCGGCATGCTGATGAAGTGGCTCATGATTTTGGGGTCTGTCGCATTTGTTGAAATTTGTAGGCACAAATTTTTATCTATCTATTCTAGAGTGTCTTTCACACCACACTGTCCTATGTTGGTCTTTCTGCTGCTAAATCCGAGCTTCTGTTATTGTATCAACCTCTTTTCAGCATTTCTAAAAATAAAAAATCGTGGTATCAAGACTGACGACATTTTATCGTTTTCCTTGTAGGTATCTAGGTCTATTGGAGATGCTTATTTGAAGAAGGCTGAGTTCAATAAAGAGCCTTTGTTGCCGAAGTTCAGGATACCAGATTCGTTCGATAAGCCTATCCTTTCTGCCGAACCGTCAATTATTGTCCAGAAGCTTCATCCTGAAGATCAGTTTCTTATCTTCGCTTCAGATGGCTTGTGGGAGCACCTCAGTAACCAGCATGCAGTTGACTTGGTTAACACCAGTCCACGCAATGTAGGTTCTCATTCATTGGCATTTGTACCATAATCTACTTACTCTCTTTGAATATCACATGCTGAAGACATACCAGCTCTATAATATGAAAATTGATTTTATTGCAGGGAATTGCGAAGAGACTAGTGAAAGTTGCCCTCTGTGAGGCAGCAAAGAAAAGGGAGATGAGATACTCTGATCTAAAGAAGATTGGTAGAGGAGTGAGAAGGCATTTTCATGATGATATCTCAGTAGTCGTCTTGTTCTTGGACTCCCATCTCATCACCGGGAGCTCCTATCATGGACCTGTGGCGTCCCTAAGAGGAGCTGTGCGTGCACCATATAAAGGTGTATGAATCATGAGATTCTCTATGCAATACATTCATTTCAAGATAGAGAAAGTCAGACACTGCTACCAGGAGCAAGGAGAACCGAACTTTCTTTTACTGTTTGTGTTGGAACCTTTTTTGTGGATGGTCGAGAGATCGTTATTCCTGATGCGAAGATTAAACTCCATATATTGCTTTAACTCTTTCAGATTTGCATAGTGATTGGTGGGGCTGCAACGCTACTTGATGAAGGTTACTTGATGAAGGGAGTGGTTGATGGCGCTTGGTTTGTTGCTACAACGGGGAAAGCGAAGCAGCTGATCATGCTGTCCATGAATGCAAGTTTACAATGAGGTTCATGTTGTTATATTTGGGTGCATTTACCAAGTTTTTCTGATTCAAAACTTCAGTTTTTCAGTTTTTATTGTATGTACAAACTGATCTGATACAAGATCTCTTGTTGAGTTGACAATGCAATGCAATGAGCATTTTTTAATATGATACTGCATGAAGAGAAGTCGAATATACAAGCTTTGTACACAGGATTTCGAGACTCATCTCTTCAGTCTTGCAGTAGACTGATGAAAATTGTGATGTTTAAGATGCTGAAAATTTACTACATGAATTATACATTGCGGTATAATATGCTTGATTGAAGACCAAGAGATAACACAGCATGACACATAGCTGATACAAGGTCAAGAAAAAGTCATCACGATTTGGACAAAAATAATGATGAAACATCAGTTTGAGTCAAGTGTATGCCCACAAGTAAAATAGGAATGACGATAGTAGTTTCTCGTAGATAGTCTATAATATTGGTTGACCATTTTTTATAAAAAAGGTCCCTTTGTCAACCCAATAATATATACATTAAAAAAATCATTTAAAATCATTAAAGGTTTGATCCCTCGACCTTTCTTTACCGGGGGAATTGGTCATGTGCAGTTTGTCACGTGGGAGAGGGTTACATTCGTCTCCCAAGTATTCATATCCAAAGAGAAAACAAAGGCACAAAGCAGAGATTTGAGAATCACGCAACGCAAAAAAATCCCCACAGAAAAATGGCTGCTTTGAATCACATATTCAGCTCAGCTCTCTCCACCTTCAACTACTCACCGAAACTCACCAGTTTCCCAAGATCGATAATCCCCTGCAAATCAACCCACAATTTTTTCTCTCTCCCACTGCAGCTCTCTCACTTGAACCACACAAAGAGTAGAAGCTTCTCAGCACCAGTGATGACCTATGGGTAATGAACGCGTAATCAGTTATTTGTTGTGGCTGAAAGTGTGAATTTCTGTTTGATTTGTGTTTTGTATTGTATTGTGTGAAGTAGGTATGTGGAAGAGGGTTTGCCGCCAGCACTGGGTTCTTCATCAGACCCACCTGATATCTTTGATGGGACAACAAGGTTTGGTGTGGTTTGATGCTGGAAGTTCCTTTGTTCATTTTTCTGGCATGCAAATATTGTGATTTCTCGTTGTTTTGGGTTGATGGGTTTGCTTGCTTGTAGGGTTTTAGGGAATTGGGGTGATGGGTACTATTTGGGTTTGTGGTTATTTTGTTGATCATGTCATGTTTTGAGGTTCATATATGGTTTCTAATGCTTGGTTTCGGTTTGGGGGCGAAGGTTGGTTGGAGGACGAGGTGGGTTTGATTGATGTGAATATGAGTATGGATACTGATATGGGAACATGCTTGTGAAGGTTGTATATCTCTTATACATGTCCCTATGCGCAATGAGTGTGGATTACCCGCAACTGTAAGGTAATGTAGGATTCTTGGTTCCCTATTTGTATTGAGGTTGTTATGATTCTTAAGTGTATTGATGTTTGTGAAATTTTTCGAGTGTAGGGTTTGCAAGATAAGATAAAGTTGGTACCAAATGATCTCCAAGATAGACAGGCTTGGTACAAAGAGAAAGTGTACCCTGCAAACAAGGTGATTTGTATTGTTCCGGGCCTTTTGGTTATGTTTCTGCATGTCATTCTTTCCTACTTTGTTGTTTCATCTCTTTAAAGTCATCTGAACATAACAAATGCATCTTTGATAGTGTCACAGGTTGGAATAAGTTGGGATAGGCTGAAGCATTAAGATACTCCATGAAAACGTATTTCTTATTTATTACTGCCAAAATTTGCTGCAGGTACCATCGTTGGAACACAATAACGAGGTCAGAGGAGAAAGTATTGATTTAATCAAGTACATTTTGATAGCCATTTTGAAGGACCTTCTCTCTTTCCTGATGCAAGCTTGTGAAGAAAAAATAGCCTGTTCTTGGAACTAAGCTGATGCATTTCTGAAATGGCTAACACAGTGTTATGCAGGATACCGCCTAGAAAGAGTTTGCAGATGTTTTACTCTCGTACACTGATTCCTTTAATAAAGCTGTGATTTCTTCATTCAAAGAAGAGGGTATAAATGAAGAAACGGGTGAGCTGTTGGACTAAATCACATAGTATTGTTTTCGTTCATCAATTTGCTCACTGGTTAATTTGTAAGCTGTCTCAGGTGCTGCCTTGGATTATATTGAAACTGCTCTTTCCAAGTTCACTGATGGCCCTTTTTTTCTCGGTCAGTTCAGTCTGGTGAGGAAATATCCTGCTTACCTTCCCATTCACCTCTGTGTGATTTATCAATAGTACCCTTGTTGTGATTTAACTTCAGCATGCCTTCCACTTCGGAGAAATGCTTATGTCGTGATTTATCAATAGTACCCTTGTTGTGATTATTCTTTTTTTCTTTTTCTTTTTTAAAGACAGTTCCAAAATCAATGTCATCAGTGAATTGTTTTAATTCGCAAACTGCTCCCTTTCTCTGACTTCGTTTCTTGGTATTCTCATTCAGATAGATGTAGTGTATGCGCCTTTTATTGAAAGGTTCAAGCCATTCTTGTTGGAAGTGAAGAAGTATGATATCACTGTTGGGAGGGCAAAACTTGCTGCTTGGATACAGGTATGACACTGGTGCCACATAGATTTTTCCAAGGCTTAACTTACCGGGTTGTGTAATAATTCAAGAATAACATGCCCATGTTCTTGCACGCTTGAATGTTGTTCAGGAGATGAACCAGATCGAGGGCTATAAACACACCCAACGTGATCCGAAGGAGCTGGTAGAAAGTTACAAAAAGAGATTTCTCGTATAAGTTCCCCATTCTCAGGACCTGTGTGCCCATATAGTCCTAGGTTCTCTATACTGCTAGACTCTATCATGCATTGGAGCTCTGTGTCTCTAAATTTTTTCTGTGATTGCAGGTAAAGATGTGAGAGGAGTAAGTTGTACGTTTTTTGTGTCACTTGGTAAACAGAGAGGATGAAAAAGCAATCTGTACACAATGTTGAATGCTTATTCATCTACGCATTGGAATTGCTGATGCATGGCTGGGTAGCAAGTTACTGGACTGAAAATGCAGCCGGGTGTGCCAAGGCCAAGGGAATTGCGAATTGAGCCGGATGCGTGTTTATTGATCTGCCATCAAGTATAGCGATTCTGGGGTGTAATGCAATTGTAGGAAGAAATGATTCTCTTTACTAGCTGCAAGGATGTCCAAGGTGTAGTCGTGCATAATAATATGAACTTGTTCACACAGAAACTCTCTCTTCTAAGGCTTTGTTTGTGACTTTCAGGTGAGGGTTCGAGTGTGCTTGGGAGTTTCTTTTTGATAGGAAAAGGATGGAAAAGAAACGAAAGTAGTCAAAATCCTTAAATGTGATGTGCTTGTGAGTTTAAGATAGGAAGGAAAAGAAAGGAATTGGAAGGATTTTGGGTGAAAATTTTTTCTTTTCAAAGTGGTGGGATTAAAGAAAAAAAAATGATTTATTTTATTTTATTTTTTTCTTTCAAACTCACAAGCATAGTGGAAAAGGAGGGAAGGGATAATAAGAAAAATGAAAAATAATTTATTGTGTTTTGTCAGATTTGAGAAGGAAATTGAATGTAACTTGTGGAAGCAAAACAACCTAAAATCACTTAAGGCACATTCTCCTCGAATCTTTGTATTTTGGAAGAGAAAATTTTTTTTATCAATTTTTCACTCTATTTTCTTTTCAAGTTCTTTATTTTATCTTATCAAAAATCTCATAAACAAAACAAAATAATCAAAATCTCTCTCCTTTCCTCCCCTCTCGATTGATTCCTACACTCAGAAACAGAGCCTAAATATTAGGCAAATCTTGAGTGAATATATTGAGCTTTGTGGTGTTGTAAATTGTAATCTTTCTTACCTCTATTATTTTTTCTTTGATAGTAATAATTATTCTAATATAATGTTATATAATATCCGAGAAATTTGGGAATTTAGAAACGAATATATAACGTAACGATTTTAAAATAAATCGTACTTAAAGATTATATATTTAAATCTAAGAAAATATTTGATTAATTAAATCAAATATGACGACGGATTATTTTGGGATGAATTGTTGAACGCGCCAATAAACGTTACGAACGAATAACGTTACAATGTTATAACGTTATAAACGTTACACGTAAGGACTATCGATTTAGTCCAAAAAACAATGAATTATGACTCGTGAGATCATATTTTTATACATGGGATAAATCTATCGATGCAAATAGATTTTTCATGGGATAATAATGTAAATTTTGGGTGAATAATGGACTGAACGAGACGTTTCGTGGGATGAAACGTGGAATTAAACCCACACTCATCCACCTCTCCTTTTCTTCCTCCCTTTCCCACTCCACTCCCGCACACCACCACACCCATCTCTTCCACTTCCTCTCCATTACACCTGCCTCCACCAACACTGCCACCAGCCGCCTCCACCTCTCCTGCAGCCGCCATCATCATCTTCGCCATCAACAACATCATCATCAACAACAACAACATCAAGCAACGATCATCAATCATTCCCGTCATTTTCACCATCACCATCACCACGACGCTATGAGATGAAGGCAGCAGCAGGCCAGGAAAAGAATCAACATCGGCAGGTTGTTTATTGGACGTCAAAGGATCTGTTCGTGTGATCGTGTGCATAAGAAAACCAAACACGTTCGAGGTAACCTCACTCGTCCGACACACCTTTTTTATTCGTTCACACACGTTCTTTACTTCCGTGCATGCTTTGGGACATGTTTTGATGTGTGTGGAATGATTTAAATGCTTAAAAACGCGAATTGAGGAATCTGTTGTCGGGCAGGGAGGTTTTCTGCAGGTTTTTGCCGGAGATCCGTCGCGCCCGCGACGAGGAAAAATTCAGCATTTGGCCAAACAGTACCATTGCACCCGCGACGCTCCTTCTGGCTAGGGAAAATACATTTTCGTATCCCGAATCTTAAACTTAAATGCGTATTTGAGATATATAACACATACGCATGGAAATATATCGTAAAACGTGCATAAACGATCACGTTTGATATGTGGTGGGGTATTCGGGGTTGAAATGAAGTAGAATGTACCCTTATAATGTATATACCCTCATGGGAAATAAATGAAAGCGACCGCTAAATG
>JAOVYX010022385.1:0-14687 GCA_035668315.1 Drosera spatulata
TCGCACAATTCACAAGCGAATATTTACCAAGCTTTTCAACCTGCAAAAGGAAGACCAGAGCACAAAGCAGAAAGGATGCAGACATCTGAAAAGAAGCAACGCAATTTTAAAACTAGAGCATCACAAGATGTTCAGATCACTTGAGATATCAACGGTTTGAAGGGAGGAAGACGGAAAGACTTCGAGCCAGCATTTGACCAGATTGGACCCATGTAGCTTAAATTCAGTAAGGCTGTCAATTGTGAAGCCGTGCAAACAAATCTAGCTAACTTCCTTCCAAATGCGAATAAGACACTTCCCTTCAAATGACATGAGCACAATATAATCCTTGGAGTTCTCCAAACTTGAGGATGTACACAATATAACGATGAGCACAATATAATTTGGGTTGCATGTACATCATAACTAAACCTAAGCGGCAAAATCAAGATCGGCAACTACCCAACCAAGGACAATACAAGGCATTCCTCATATCCTCCAATTCTAACCCTAGATTCGAGAAACACCAACCCCTGGATTCTAGAAACACCAATCCACGAGACCAAACAAATTCACAACCTTTTTTTACAAGATTGCAATTACACAATTCAACTTTACTTCAAGGTAACTTTTCTAGCTCGAATATATTCATCTTCGGAACACATCAAGCCAAACGAATACTAGCATATGACATGATTCAATTCAACAAAATCCATAAAACCCTAATTTCCAATCCCAAAAACCCCCCAATTTGATTCAACAGTCATACTCAATTCAACCAGTAACTTTGTTTAAAAAAATCGATCCCCGAAACCCTAAAAACCCGAATTCAACCCAAATTGGACCGAATATCGATCCCAAATCCCAAACAAGACCACAAATCAAGTTATTGTTAAGCAAAACTCACCGATCAAATCTACCCCGCCAGCGAATCCCACGCGGTCGACGACGATGTCGATTCCACGTAGATGTGACTTCTCCGATTCGATTTCGTCAAGGATTATCGTCGACATGATTGATTAGCGAGGAGAGTGGAGCGGTGGAGGAGTGGAGGGGTGAGATTGAAAGGGGTTTGAGGAGGAGATTCTGGTAGCGCGACGGCGGAGATGCGGTGATGGAGCGGCGGGGCTGGCGGCTTGGTGGTGGTGTCGGCCAGAGAAGAATTAAGACATGGAGGAGGAGTAGGAATGGAGATTCGAGAAATTTGTAGGCTAATATTAGGACGACTAACTCAAAATTTTAGTCGCAAATTAGCGACTATCATTATAAATTAGTCGCCCATTTGGCGACTAACTTGAACAATAGTTCTCCTTTTGGCGACTAACTTGAAGAATAGTCGCCCTTTTGACGATTAAGATTTACACTAGTCGCCATTTTCCTATAATTTTTTCTAAAATGGGGTAATTAGTATTGACGATTAATTTCAAAGTTTAGTCGTCAAGTTTGCGACCAATATTGATTGTTGATCGTCAAAAAGATAATTAACTCTATTATGTTAGTCGCTCTTGACCCTCTTTTTTTGTAGTGTAACTTTCCGGTTGGTGTTTTCCCATTAAGATAGTTGGGTGTTTCTATCTCAGATCACAGACTTCATATCCATCGGTATGGTATGCTTCTTGATAAGTTACTAGCTCGAATTACAGCTTGGGAAGCTACATTTTTTTCCTATACAGGGAGAGTTCAATTGATAAATTCTGTATTGAAGGACATTCAAGCTTTTTGGTGTCAACATTTTCCCTTGCTTGCGGCTGTTCGTAAGGAAGTGAAGAAACTTAGTCGCTCTTTCTTATGGACTGGCAAAGCTTATGAGAGACGAAGAGCTCTTGTTGCATGGGAGGATGCATGTTGTTGAAAAGAAAGCAGGAGGACTAGGTTTGATTGATCTATGCAAATGAAATTATGCTTTAATCACGAAAATCGTTTATGGGTGAAATGCGTTCATGGGTATTATTTGAGTCATTCAAGTATTCATGAGGTGTTTGTTAAACAGCATGACTCATGGATATGAAAGATGCTGATTAGAGTCAGGGACGCTGTCGTATTAACTAAATCTGTTTTTTTTATGCTCCCAGAAGAAGTAGAGGGGTACAATATGCATACCAGATCCTATGTCCCAAGCCTCCTAATGTTCCTTGGTGGTTTTTAGCTTGGAATAGGTCTATTTTTCCTCGATTTGATTTTGTGGTATGGTTGGTGGCAAAGGATAGGGTTCGAACTAAAATGGATGGTAAGACGAGGACTTGTACAGGATGATCTCTGCTTATTATGTAATACCTGCGGTAAAACTTGTGATCATTTGTTCTTTCAATGTAGCTACTTGATCGAGATCTTGAAGGTTACGTTGCGTTTGTTGAAACTCCTTGTTAAGCCAAGAGTTTGGCAGGAATGGTCTAATTGGTTTATGAAGGTGGTTAGGGGGAAATCGAGCATGGCCAAGATGAGGAGGAGTATGCATGCTGCTATTATTTACTACTTGTGGCAAGAGAGGAACTTTCGCCTCTATCAGCAGCAATTCCGTAGCCACGAGGAGTTGATTCAAGTGATATGCAAAACTGCTTAGGATTAACTTGGCGCTTTGTTTTGCATTGGTGTGCTCATGTTTTGTGTCAGCATTCATATAATACCCGAAAATTTTGGGAGTTTTAAATGTATATATAACGTTACGATTTTAAAATAAATCGTGCTTAAAAATTATATATTTAAATCCAAGAAAAAATATTTGATTATTAAATCAAATATGACGATAGGATGATTAGTTGAACGCGCCAATAAATATTACGAACGAATAACGTTATACACATTGCGCGTAAGGGTTAGCGATTTTAATCCCAAAAACAATGGATTATGACTCAAGAGGTCATAATTTCGTATACGGGATAAATCTATCGACGCAAATAGATTTTTCATGGATTAATATTACGAAATTTGGGTGAATAATGGACTGAACGAGACGTATTGTGGGACGACATGGGATATTTTTCCCCCACGCACTCATCTCTCCACTTCTCCTAATTCTCCCTTTCTCCCGCACTTCTCCGACTCCTACTCACACTCATCCTCTCCAGCCATCACCTCCACCATCTCCACCAGCCAGTAGCCGCCGCCACCGCGCCACCCTCTTCATCATCATCACAGCCACGGGATCATCATCATCATCATCAAAATCTTCATCGTCTCACCACCACGCCTACACCACCATCGTCTTCATCATCACCACGACGACAACAAGGCGAAGGTCAGAAGCAGCAGGCCGGGAGAAGGATCAACGCCAGTAGCTCGGCTAGGAGGCATCAATGGATCCGTTCGTCTGATCGTGTGCATCGAGGATCATCATTAATCGAGGTAACCTCACTCGTCCGAGATGCCTTTTTTATTCGTTCACACACGTTCTTTATTTCTATGCATGTTTTGGGACATGTTTTGATGTGTTTGATGTGTGTGAAATGGTTTGGATGCGTTGTGGTGCGAATTGAGGGATTCGATGTCGAACTGAGAGTTTTCCTGAAGGATTCTGGGCAGTGAATAGTCGCGCCTGCGACCATCATGGGTCGTGGCCGCGACAGGAGAAAAATCAGCATTTTGGCTGCACAATATCGTCGCATCCGCGATACACCTGGTCGCGTCCGCGACGACCTTCTGGCCAGGAAAAATATTATTTTGTGCTTCGAACCTTAAACCTAAATGCGTATTGGAGGTATATAACCCATACGCATGGAAATATAGCGTCAAACGTGCATATACAATCACGTTTGACATGTGGTCGGGTATTTACGGTTGAAATGAACTAGAATACACCCTTATAATATATATACCCTCATGGGAAATAAATGAAAACGATCGCTAAATGATTAATAAAAATGGAACGGGGGATGTGGAGCATAGTTACATTATCCATATGAACTAATAAAAAAGCAAACGAATAAGAAATATCGCCTTCTTGAACTGATAAGGACGACATTAACATCCCTTGTGGATCCGTTGGATCATTGGTCGTTTTCCTGAAATTATTGAGAAGATCGAACATGGTGTCCCTTCTTCAATCCATTGCGATCTTTTGTTACATTCTTGAATAGCCTTGCCGGTTTGGGTTTGAGTCATTGCACTTCTGTATTATCCTCTGAGTCATCGTCACGGATGAGAACTAGTTAGGGAGCGATGGGCATCCCCCATCTTCTTTGCATGCATGCACCGGCTTCTACGCCATTGTGACGGGGTCACGGGTTGCTCTCTGCAGGGAGGCCCAAATTATCTCAATACTGGCAAACGATACCACATTGAATGCGTAAAGAGGTGCATGTCGATGCACAGGTTTGGCAGGTACGAATATACCAAATCTATTGGGTAACCCGGCTGACGATTGACACTTTATCTTATCTCTGTATTCCGAGTCGGTCATATCCTTGGAATTGTCGCTTCTGAGTCGAGTCATGAACCCTAAATTAATGCAAAAGAAAGGAATGACTCTTAAAAACGATACAAAGCCATATAAAGCAATGAGAAACGATGTTGTGTGATATGACGCCCATATTTTTCTATATACATAAAAATATTTTAGGGACTTTTGACGGTCGTCATAGCCGTTAACGAAAGTTCCCTGTAATTGGGATTCATACACCTGAGGTTGTTGAGTTTCATTAGCTCACGGTTATGTTTTTTAATTGCAGGTATGCCCCTAACAGCACCTGAAGGCTCTTAGTGTGAGCTTGCATGCATATAGATGTTCTCACGTTCTTCGGATATTATAGCAGATCAGATGTCTATTGTGTTTAAATTTAATAAACGATCTGCATAGTTTCCACTTTAATGTTGTAACTATACAGGTATTCGAAGTTGTAAGGTATGATTGTGTCTACTATTTATAGTTTTCCATGATTTCTATACCCCTAAAACCCAATCGGTTTGTTTAGTCTTATCACGGACCGGGTCCGTAACGACATAACGCTCACGTGTCTTCCAACACGGAAAGTCGGAGGCGTTACAATTCAGTAGGTAGGTTATGTAATGGGTGAGGATGAAGTTTGTACTATGAAGTGTAATGTCTCCTCTTTGTTGGTGTCAATAAAATTTACAGTGCTTCAAAAAAAAAAGTATATTTATCTCTCTTTAATTAATCATTGATTTGAAAATACAATTGTCTTTACATGCGATTAAATACAAATTTATCAAGTTGTATAAATCATCGTATCAAATCAACTAATTGTAATATTTTTGAAATGAAAATAATAAACTTTAGTGGCGTACTATAGAGATGATAAGGTACAATATTTATAAATTTTGATAACAAACATTGCAAAAAGATTGCTGTAGAACAAACATGGCAATGAGATGCACTATTCCAATTTTATTTTATTTTATCACTTTCTATTTTTCTTTTGATGGCAAGTTTATAATTAATTGGAATCGCAAATTTTGTTTTGGAAATACACTATTCCTATGAATAGCGCTCTACCGTTTTCCCTTATTAGTACTAAATAGAATTGAATGTTGCAGAAATGAAACTTGCTCGAGAATTTCTTTTAGCACTCCAATATCACCAAATGAAAATGACCTCATGATATCAAAGATAAAATCGTGTACACTATGCAGACCTCTCTGGATTTGCTGCTTCTGCACAATGTAATAGGCGACTGTCGACAATATTTATAGTGAGTTACAATGAATGCTGAAACACATACAAATAACTTAATAACATCAGATTCCAGGCAGTGAATTAAAAGGAACTGCTGAATTTCTGGCTAAACTGTTTAAAGCTACAGCGCCTTCTTGATGAGAACCTACAGAAATGAGGCGAGAGCTGTTCCACCGGTGAGTATCCTCAAGCACGGCCGCAGAAAGGTATCAAGAAAAAACATTGCAGTTATTCAACTCTCCCCAAACTTTCTCCTCGACTTCTTCCCACGAATTGGCAGATCGCAACCCCTCCCATATGCTAAAAATAGCACTTAGGACATCCTCATCGTGCAATATACAGTAGCACCTACGAGAAAATTTCAACAACACTAAGCAATATACTCAGTAAAAAGTTTAAAGAACTGTTGAATCAGAATACATACATGGCATGGTAAGACAGCCGCTGAAACTTGCTGTCCGTGGCTTGCTTCTGTTCGGGTTCTTTCTTGAAGAATGGAAGTTTGTAGCTCGAGAGCAGCTGCTTGAGTAAACTTACATCTCCTCTAAAGACATCCAAGTGTATCGGGATCAGGTCAAGAAGCGGATCACCTGAGAAACAATTCAATATACAATTGTCACTAGGTGATCAGATAAATCATTTTTTATTTTCTTGTTTAGGCCGAGCTTCCCAACTAATATAGTGTACAAAGATTCAGTCAGTAACTTTGTTGACTACAAATCGAGTATTGACAAGATTACGATACCCAAAAAAAGTCAAAAGGGCATACTAGGAAAAATCATTATATTGAAAATTTACCTATTGTCAGATCACTGAAATCGAGAATGTAGGAAGGTTTCCATGATTTGACTACCCCTTCTCCTACTCTACCATCAGTGCATGAACTGTCAGATGCGCTATCAGTTGAAGGCTCCATATAAACGTTATCATCCATGATATCTGAATGAATCCAAGTACAAGTTTTACCCTGCATCACAATGCCAAAATAACATGAGTTTTAACAGTTAGAAAAGTAAACAACATGTCATCTTCAAATCAATCACTTATAGAAACATAGAGCTTGATAATCATAAAAAGTATTTTTATCACAACCTCACACAACAAAAGGAACTTCTCCAGATCATCGGGAATATATTCTTTGACTGTTTCCATAAGGTTTTTGGTTATAGGAACCTCCCTGCACATTAGATATGATTCTTGATGAGTAAAAAGAGAAAGCGCAAACAATGTTATCCATCAGTTTATTTATTGCTCATACAAAAAGAGCAGCATAGCTCTAAGCAACAAAATTTCATGCTTGCTTGAAGACCAACACCTTAAAAACCACAAAAGTTTCTGAGTAAGTTTGATGGCTTACCATTTTGTCAAGCGCTCAATAGCATTCTCCTTTTTAATGGCAAGGGTTCTAATGAATGCCTGGAACTCTGTGGCAAAGCATGAGCCATTAGAAACAAGACCCAGAGTATTAGGAGCAGTTGGCCAGCCCATATTCGGTTTCAGGTCTGACAACAAGGCAGTTTCAAATGGTGGTAAAGGCAAGCGATGAAGGTGGCTAAGGTGCTCTCCCAAAAAGGAAGCCAAGATTTGGGCATCCTTCCGTGATACAGATTCTCTTCTGCAACCAGAATCAATTATAATAACCAGTTCTCCACCAAAATCATAAAGGATGAAGGGAAAAGTTGAAGAAGATTGTCGCAAGGCAAATATCACATACATTTGTGCAAACATTTTCCCTTGGCAACGTCTGGTTATGATGTAAGGCCACATTTTTGTGCTCACAGCTGAGCTGGTTAATTGAAGTTCTGGTGTACAAGCTTTTCTGTGCTCAAATAGCTTTCTCCTCCATGCCCCAAAATGAGACCTGTAATCGCTAGAACCCCCTGTGACCAGACCGATGTTCACAATAACCTCAGGTAGTCCTTCACCATCCCAAGACACCACTGTATAGGCACCATTCACAAGATAAACTATTCCACTGGCCAATATGTGTGGAACATGATCCTTTAAAGGGGTGCAAACCTTTTGCAGTATATTATAGAACTCGAGCTGAATTGCGACAAGTTTAACAGGTTAAAAAACATCTATAGGAAAGGGAAAAAGCATCTTTAAGGTGACTAACAAAAAGAGATGTCAGGAATGTAACCTCTGTTCCCAAACCATAAAGTGAACTTTCTAATCCCCCTTCGACACAGATCTTGATGACACAGTCACCAATAAGATAAACCTGTTAGCAGAAGTAGGGAATTAGCACCATTGATTTCGAATGGCACATGAGCTCTTAGATAACAATTCAGCAATTCAGGGGGAAACTGGTTCCTGCCATCCTGTGTCATTCTAACACACGTTTCTTTAGTATCAACTGATTTGTAAATGGAAGTTCAAAATTGAGAGTGGACCACATTGGTTTTGCCAATGAAAATAATTAACATGGAGTATAATTCAAGTGCAATGCCATATTGGTGCAGCATCATCATAAACAAGTTTGCAGCAAGTAATCATCCTCATAGTTTAATGATGAAATAAGGTTAGTTCCGTTAGCAATCATGAGACAGAATAATCACTGCTGAGTCCTTCAGGTGCTAACGTTGTAGGGGTCAAAGAGCATAGTCTAAATTTATCTTCATTTCTTATTTCTGCTTCTTAAGCTGTAGTCATGGTGTATGTATGAAACCATACAAATAAGGGTAAACTAGCTCATCTGTTAAAGCTAATACCAAGAACATCATTGTTTCACTTCAGAAATCTATAAACAACTCACAGGATTGCTTCCACTTCCAGCAGGCAACTTCTCATCATCTGTAGGAGAAGGTAAATCATGGAATTCGCAAATCTTGCCGACGCATTCCAGCCATTTACCCGCATTTAGGGCAATACATGCTCCCTGGGAACAACGAATACATATTCGGAGTTAATCCACGATCAGATAGGATGCCATAGCCAGCTACTTGGATAGAATTAGACTGAAGCTTCAACTAAGCCAAACATGCGCCAATTCATGTAGCCTATGAGGTTATTTATTGTATGAGCATCCGTTTGTTTTTCATGGAATGATCACTTACTTTTAAAGAATTTAATTCTAATTAAGGAAATTTTAGACTTGAATCTAATGTTAAGAACAAGATAAGTGTAGAGGGAAGCTAATTATGATTATTATCTTTTCTCCCCATACTCTACCCGAATCAGATGGCATGCCACAACAATCATGTGAAAGAAGGCAATGTTAAGATACTACTGAGAACTTCAAGAATGTTCAAATCCAACCAAAAAATCATCCGGTATTATCCATTTGACACAAATCATTCATAATATTCCGTTTACTTATTACAAGCTGAAAGCCGAGTGAGTAAGCAATCTCCAACCAATTTTAAAGCAGTTAAATTCACTAGATATGAAGAGAAGTTTTATTGGCTATTGGTTCCCAAATACTACATCTATAATGAGTTGGTCTTCTTTGACCGTACCCTCCTGCTTCTAAAAGCATGGTCTTCTCGAAATGGTCAAGACAACTCTATATAAAAGTTTAACAAGGAGAAGACTAGCACATGGTCTGACTTTGATATGCTCCGTGTACAGGATATATTACAAGCACTGACATAGTTTCAAGATAAATAACCAATGCAGAAACTAATCCAAATCCAAGATGTTCAATTTACACTAAAAATATGTAATGGCATTATGCAAGGTAGAAATATTATTCGAAATGGTTCTCAAGTGGTCCCCTCTGACTAGCCACTATAGCGAAATATTCAGAGATCAATATTGATATAAGAAAAATTACCTTCCATATTAAGTCTCTTATCCCTTGTTTCTCCACCCAAAGCTTACATAACCATTCTCGGATCTCTCTTTGACCAATGCAATTTCCAGAACTCCAAAGAGAGGTGTAATGATCTCTCTCTTCATCCAAAAATGTAGACAAGAAGTTTATTTCATAAGGTAATTCACAGTTCCACAACTTACAACACTTCACAGCACAATGAGAAGATCTTGGGGGACTCATATCATCCTCGACCTCATCAGATCTCAGTCTCTTTCCGTTGGCAGAGAGTTTTCGAGAATTTAATTCATCCTGATCAATGCACCACTTTTCATGCATGACACCGACATTTTCATCACTAAGAGCAAGCAAGCCAGCTCGGCAAACTCCTTTATGTCGATAACCAGGAGCCATATCCAAACATACGAATTCAAAATTCGTCGAGTTCACAAAGTTTTGCGTGACAGCGATTGTCATTTCCAGATTCAGCACACAATGCCACCACCTGCTAGGAATAAAAATTGTCTCCCCAGGTAATTGAGTGAATTCTATTGGTTTATCCTCAACTGGAAGAAGAGGGTAATAGTCAAGCCACCACTGTGAACAAAAAAACAATATCATAAAAAATTAGATACTAACTCAAGCAGTATACTACAACATACTCTGAAAAATATTATTCAAATACTACCTGCAACGACGATGGGGTATCAATGTTGACATCACCATCTTCTTCATTCACGTGTACCGTGACACCTAAAGGGACTCTACCTGGAGGGTACAAAGCCCACCTATGCAAAGAGATAGTTTGAAAATTTCATTAGCTTTTTAAGAAGCAAGTGCCCTTTAAAAAATGATTCAGAGAAAAGGACAGCAGGAATAGCATCCTAGCACAATCATATGCACCGACACACGGCGCAACCTATGGCTCAGAACATCATCACTTAAACAACCTACACCGTAACACCACTAATATCAACCTGAATAAATATCCAACTGCCTTGTAAATGTAATGCTATTGTTAGATTGCTCCACGTGAATTAAGATTGATCCTCAATACTAATAGAATAACAAAAGATTAGTGCCCTATTTTACTGAAGTTATAAGCAGGAACTTCTTTCCATTTATCTATTATTCTGATCCGTACATGGAAGGCAATTGTTGTAGTCACCGAAAGCAATGTAGTGAAGGTGAGTGCTTATGTATTCATTTCTCTGCATTATTGTGATACTTTATATCCTTCGAGTTCTTCGGCATATAATGGAGCTATTTACCAGTCCTAGATTGTAATGAAATGCCACAGAACACAATAAAAAAACTTGTGGAGGCAGGTCTTTTTTCCCAGGAAGAACAGTTTTGTTTACCTTTTACGACCACAAAGAAGAGTGTTCCAAGCACTGGTAAGTGCAGGATCAACGTGCCACGACGCACCTGATCTCTCTGGTCCTATAATGAGCCATCTGAATGGAGGGCGTTTATCTCTATCCAGGACATCAAAGAAATCCTCTTTAAAAAGATGAGGCACATGATAATCTTTTAATAGAGTAGGTGCTGCATCTCCAAACTGCGAGGAAACTTGTTTTTAAAATTCTAGCGAATGGATTATCAAGAGATGTGAGCAACAAATACATGTGGTAGTCGCACCTTGTCATCAAAGATGTATAAAGGATCCTCATCATGCTGAAGTTTCATGTATGAAACATAATCCTTCAATTTCATCTTAATTTTGCGAGGGCTTCGCTGTGAAATTCTAAAAGCAGTGTCGCCATATTTAGACAAGAGCTGCTCCACTGTCCACATTTTCTTTGCTGGCCAACTATCCGCTAGCCCAGTGATCAATACCTAGCAAAAAGATCAACCCACTGGATTCTCTCAGTTATTCCAGTTTTATTAAACCCAAGAACTCTTACTTGAAAATTTCCTTGGGTACTTCGCTGCAATCAAAGTTGACAACCATCTATGCAATAAACACATGGTACAGAATTTAAAGAAAAACAGGAGCATTCTTTTATCCAATTTGATTTGGGGATGAGACTACGGAAGTAAATTTACCGGCTTTTTTCCGTCGTACTCATTCTGAAATTGCTCTAAAGAGAGTTCATTCGTTCTTTCTACGACTCCATCGTCGGCATAGAACCCTTCTAGCCTAGTATAACATCGATACAGTCTTCTGTACAAAAACAAAGAGCTGAACCCTGAAAAGATATGCAAGATTGAACTTAACATAAAGCAACGGCAGCAATAAGGAACTACTTTTTCAAAATGATGCAACATTATTGAATAGCTCAAATGGCATATTTACCATCAAAATGCAGTGGCTTAGACCCAATATCTTCATCTCCTTCCGCAATATGTTCCCTGAGAGCAGGCACCAAATATAAATGAGGGCATAAGAACATATAAATAGATCCTGATATTCACACACAAGGCTTAGCAGTCTACTATTCAAAGGGGCATCGAGAGCAGGGCTGAGCACTAAATCCAAGAATGAAGTAGGTTGGCTCAGAAACAAAAGGATGGAATGAATAACATACTGATGACGTATAAACGTTTTCTTCCATGATCCTTTGTATTGAAGGAGACCATCTGTATTGTTAAGACATAGGCTCATCCAAAGTGGCTCCTCGTTGCAAAATATGTACATCACACTGCATGCATCGTGCAAGAAGTCAAGCGGTATTCCCATTTGCAAAAAGATGACCCATGAAAACGAAAAAAGAATGATTGTATTAGATCTCTAAACAAGATCTCCTTAAGTGATGGTATCAACTTCTACTCACGTTAAATATGCAACATAAAACTAATCACAATTACCCTCTCCCATTTTACACTTGAAATGACGAAGCAATAGTGCTAAGCCCATGAAAGGTTCCACAAATCCTGTATACCTCAGATAATCAGGTACGATTTTCTCTTTCAAATGCTTGAAATCGGAAGCTCTTATCATCAATTTCAGGATTCAATCCAACGAACTAGAACCATGAGCTCTGATACCAGTTGTAGAGATTCACGGGGAGAGCCCAAGAAAACCCAAGAAGAGAGTCTAACATCCCAAACTGGGTCTGAGTATCATATACATGTCAACTGGACCCATCTTTTAATCCAAAAGCCATGACTAGTAGGTTATGAACTTTTTACATAAATTAACTACTCTTTTTTCAACACAAATGTCAATGTCGATAACCAACTCACCACATAACCTCAACAGTTACCAACTCATCACGTAACCTCAACAGTTACACTAAATAATATGATCTATTTTTCTTAACATCACATAACAATACATAACTTCCACGACGATTAGTGATTTAAGATACATTTGCCTGAAATGATGTTTAATACAGGCTCATGCCAGTCAAAATTTGGCTCGATTTCCTTCTTCCCAAACTAATTAAGCCATTCTCCTCGTGGAAAGCTACACACTCAGACACACGACACAAGCCACCGGTAATCACCACATTAAATTCATTGTAGTCGAATGTTGAGTAGACACCGGGACACGCTCACCAGTTACCAGCACATTGAACTTAATCGAATCACATTACACCAGCACACAATTCAAAACGAATACCTCACCCGAGCAATCATCAGAATCCAAGATATATTGACAAAATAATCCGCGAAATATCATCAAATCAAATTAGACGGAGGAATCCAAACCTGCTGACACATGCGAGCCGAGCGACATCACGAGCCGATAGAAACCCTAGGATGGCGCAGATAACTTCATCTCCCAGTACTCGGAGGTCGCCGAGGGCGTCCGTTCTCCGATCCTTGACGGCGAATTGAGCTTCATTTCCCTCCATGGATCCGTGATTTCGCAGTCGGCGAGATAGGATCGCGTCCTCCTCCGCCGTCGATGATGTCGTCGGAGTTGAGAGGATTCGATGAGTGTTGGGATTTGAATTGAAAGGAGATGTGTGTGCAACGGGGTTTGTTTTCGCGTGTTGTTTGCGCGACTCGGAGGCAGAGCGTGGATGCCGAAATCTATTTGTCGTGTGAATTTGTTTTACGCGTGTTGGGGTTCCTTGGATGAGAATCCGTTAAAAAGGGAGTCAAGTTCAAGTAATGACATACAAACACTTCCTAAAAAAACGAAACAGTAATGAGATACAAGGCCGGAGCCGGATCACCACCCGTCCTCGGCAGGTGTTGTCTTAGGCTGTCCAAATTGGGGGAGAGATCCCCCATCTCTCTTTCAGTCCAAACATCTCACTTTCTTCATACAAAAAATCTCATTTTTTGTGTTAAAGAAAACAGAAGTTGGCCATCTGTGTCCCTCAAGGCCATCTTCTTTATTTTATTTTATTTTTGGTAGAAGAGGAAGATTATATCCTATAAGTTCCATTAGTAATGGGAAAAATAAAGTGTATTTTAACATATCATGTGTCAGTTAATAATGTAATGATCGAGATTTAAAGATATAAATAAATGATTAAAATTAAAATATAATAATTTAATTTAATCTTTAATCTCTATTGTTTTAATTTTAATCATTGGATTTTCGTTTAACACATTTTATGTCAAGACACACGATTCCTAAATCCTTAATAATATAAAAAAAATGATTTCGTAATACATCGTTAACAAAATGAAATGAAAGTACTCAAGTGGTTGATCCACATTTATGAATATCAAAAGGAAAATTATGGGCGAGACTCGCGCATCAATCTGATACTTTGCTCTAGATCTCTTCTCCACACAAGACCATCCTTAATTGAATAGTGGGCAAAAATGATTGTTACGATTATAATAAGACAAAAGATTTATAACTTTACATCCCACCTGATATATGTTTATTATATTTTTTTTGTCATAAAGTATGTTACATTTGATAATAAGTTGACAATTCAGAATTAAGTTTGATTATTGATGTCATGTTGATAAATATTATAAAAATGAATGTTTGTCTTTGTCTTATGTATCATTTATAAACAAATGGCATCTATTACCTGATCACGAGTATAAACCGACATGTTTTCTAATTTTGTTTTGTTTATAAAACTTAAGATGATATGTAGTTATAAAAAAAAAAAGCTTGAACATTGTGCTTAACCTATATACATCAATATCTTTTAAACAGATGTGACATTTCTGTTTCATTGCGATAGGGGGGCATTCCTGCATGAAATAGAGTGGGAAATGCCTCAAACGCCGGCAGGGCTTATGAGACTTATTCTTTTTAAAACAAGCATCTTTCGCGTTAAATAACTCCATAAAAGCCACTTTTAACTCTCTATTTCGATATAAGAATTTTCTTCGACGACGGGATATATCCTTAGAGCAGAGGGAGTGAGGGCCCTCGTCCATGACGTTTGTGTTAAG
>JAOVYX010022386.1:0-43466 GCA_035668315.1 Drosera spatulata
TCTTCTGAGAAGATTCGAATTTCTTCTCTGGTTTTGTGAGTTCTTGATTACTATTGATTTCTCTGATTGTGGACAAGGGATCTGTTGTGATACTTGTTTGATTGATTACGATCTTGTGTGATCGGTGTTTAGATCCGTGATGATCTAGTTGTTGATTGATACTTGCTTTGCTGAGTGAGCTTGGAAAACTTAGAGGTTGAAGGTGAACCTGAAAACCTAACTGTAATCTTTTGATTATAGTAGATTATTGTGCTTTGTGCCGTGGTTTTTTCTCCTTATACTAGGGTTTTCCACATAAATCATGTGTTTGTTATTTTTAATTTTTGATCTGTTCTTGATTACTTGAATACAATATTCGATCGACTCTAACAGACTTATTTGTATACATAAGAATCTTATCGAGCTTGTCATTTTCACTACGATCGAGTCTTGATCACAGAATCAAGATTCCGTTATTTTTATGATAGCTTATTCCCCCCTTCCCCCACTAGGCTATTTTTCTTTGATTAGATTCACACTTTCATAGTCTTTGTCCCTTTAGTTGCTTAAACTACAACGATTGGATGAACTCCCAAGTTTTGATTTTCCTTGAAGTGTTGAGACCCAAGTCCATGCCTTGACCAATTACGCTTAGAGACGAACAACTCTTCTACTATAATCTCAATTAGAAAATCAAGATCAATCAGGAATTCATGCGCAGCAACACAAACCAACAACCAGGCTCTCCTCGTCAAACACAACCTCTTGTCATTGCGCGAAGAACAGCCTTGAACAGCCTCTCCTCATCCTATGGATTCATTCAAATCGAAGCCCAAAATCGTTGCTCAGATTCTCGAACTCGCCCACTCGTCGTTGATAGATCTCGGTGAAAAAATTTGAAATTTCTCCTTGTTACTTATTTGATGTATTGCATCTAAAAATATATTGTGTTGTCACTGAGTAGTGGCATGGAGCATATAAATAATATATGAAGGTGTAAAGGGATCATATGAAAAAGTAATCAAATACATTCCCTATTCTCTCTCTATTTTGTGGCTGACTTCTCTCTCTTTCTCTCCTCCTCTTCTTCTTCCTCCTTTCCTTTTCTGGGTTTGAGTCTCATCAATTTGATATCAGAGCCTTGATAATGGCGGATGACACAAGGTTGACGGAGCTTTGCTGCGCCATTGAAGTTGACTTCGAAAAACGATTGGATGGCCTGAGGTCGGAGATGACTGCAATAATGATGAGTAACATGGAGCGAAGTGAAAGGGAATTTAGTAAAGTTAAGGAGAACTTAGGTGAATTGAATGATCAGATGGTACAACAACGACAGATCCCTCTCCAACTCCAATAGCTTCTCCAAACCCAAAACCCACGAACAAACCTTGAATCCCAACCCCCAAGTATTGATTCCTATTCCGAATCCAGTTGTTGTTGAGAATGCATTGTAGAATTTCAACACTTACATTTGATCTGCTAGGATCAAGTTCCCTTGATTTGATAGGTCTGAAATTCAAGGATGGCTGTATAAGGCACAACAATATTTTGTTGTGGTTGGAACCTTACCTGCGGATAAGGTGAGGTTTACTTCGATTCACTAGGAGGGGAAGGCACTACTGTGGCATCAATCATATATAAAGATGATAAGGGTGAATGGATGACGGAACTTGGATGAGTATGTTATGGTCATCCAGGCTCGTTTTGATGAAATTCCATATTCAGGTCCAATGTGTGAGTTGAAGGTTCCTTAAACAAGAGAGCTCGATTCAATTCTATCGAGATTAATTCGACTCGTTAGTGAATAGGGTCGAGTTATCAAAGGAGTACTTGGTTAGTCACTTCATAAGTGGGTTGAAGGATGAGATTCAAATGCCAGTGAGGATGTTTCAACCTGAAATCCTCTGCCATTCCAAGTCTCTAGCTAAGCTCCAAGAGACCACCCTAGCAATAACCCAGCAAAAAAACCAAATCACAACCTCCCTTGCTACCCACTCCCAAAGGACCATGCATAACCAGACCATTTATCCATGAGGACACCATCCCTAGAACCACTTCTTCGCAATACATCAGATCTGGATCTAGTCTTGCTAGAATAGGAAAAAACTTGATTGATAAGAAAATAGCTGAATGTAGGGAGATGGACTTTTGCTTCTTCTATGATGAGAAGTTCACCACTGGGCACCGGTGTAGGAAGGGTCAATTGAAGATGGTGGAGGTTTGTTATGAGAAAGAGTGGGAAGAAACACCTGAAACGGAAGAGGTAAAAGAGGGAGAACAAGAGCAAGGACTCATGATGAGGGAGACCCCATGTATTTTCACCTTTGCCTTATCTAATATGAATAACTTCAGTACTATGAAGGTATACGGCAATGCCAATAGCAAACCCCTCCATAATTTGATTGACTCTTGTAGCACACATAACTTTATTGACCCTAGAGTGATCAAGAAGGTGAAGTGCATGATCACTAAGGTGCCTAAACCCTTATCTATGGTTGTGGTTATAGCCAATGAAAACAAGCTGGGTTTCAGTAATATGGCTAATGGATTCATATGGAGCTTGTCAGGGATGGAATTTAAGGCTGATGTAATGGTACTGCCATTAGATGGGTGTGAGATGGTGTTGGGGGGGTACAATGGCTATCCATCTTGGGAAAAATATCATGAAATTTTGGAAGGTTAGAGATGAAATTTTGTTATGTTGAAAGGAAGGTCAAGCTGAAAGGGGAAAGGGAGGCCAAGCTTAAAATGGTAAGCCAAAAGCAGCCGAGTAAGATGACAGCTACAGAGGGGTAGCTTTATGTCATTAAGCTGTTCACAATTGACCAAACCTGTAGCCTTGAAAGTGAACCCACCATATCATTTGTCCTAAGCACCACAGAAATTCCTAATCCACTCCTATATACCCTTATCATCACCACAAAAAAATACCAAATGAGCCTAGTCCAGAACGTTTACATATGAACTCCCTCCTTGAAAATACTCAGATCTCTTTCAACCTCCTCCTCATAGATCCTATAATCACACAAGTCCCTTGAAGGAAGGCACTTCCCGAATCAATGTTCGGCCACATAGATACCCCAATATCCAAAACGACATTATTGAAAAAATACTCCAAGAGTTGTTGGATGGAGGTATAATTAACCCAAGCAGCAATCCATTTTCTTCACCTGTGATCTTGGTTAGGAAGAAGAATGGAAGCTGAAGGATGTATGTGTATTATGGAGAGCTCAACAAAAAAAAAAAAAATCATTAAAGATAAATATCCTATTCTTGTCATTGAAGAGCTCCTTGATGAATTATATGGGTCCAGGGTGTATTCTAAGGTAGACTTGCCATCTGGATATCACCATATTAGGATGAACCCTCTTGATATAGCAAAAACAACCTTTCCAACCCTGAGGGTCATGATGAATTTTTGGTCATGCCATTTGGGTTGATCAATGCCCTTTTGACTTTTCAAAACTTGATGCATGGCCTTTTTAAACCTTATCTTAGAAGGTTTATTCTTGTATTTTTTAATTTGATGACATCTTGATGTTTAGCCTTTCATAGGAGAGGCATATTGAGCATTTGTAGTTGACTCTCGATGTGCTGAACTAGAATGAGCTCACTGCTAAGCTATCAAAATGTGTTTTTCGAGTAAATCCGGTTGAATACTTGGGGCACATAATCTCTGAAAAAAGGGGTTTTAGTAGATCCCAGCAAAGTTGAGGCCATGGTGAAATGGCCAGTCCCTACAACACTCAAGTAACTGAGGGGTGTATTGGGCCTAACTAGATAGTATAGGTGATTCATAAGGGGTTATGGACAGATCAATAGGCCATTAACTGACCTCCTTAAGAAAGATGTCTTTGTTTGGTCTGACAATGCATAGGACAGTTTTAAACAGATGAAGAAGGCAATTGCTAATGCTCCGGTGCTGACTCTATCAAATTTTGATGAGGTATTTGAGCTTTAAATTGATGCTTCAGGCTCTGGGATAGGAGTTGTACTGGTGCAAAAGGGCCACCCCACAGCCAACATCAGTACTCCTTTATCTGCCAAGAACCAGCCGTTATCTGTGTATGAAAAGGAGCTCATAGAATTGGTCTTTGCAGTAGAGAAATGGAGACCATATCTCATTGGGAGGCACTTCAAGGTACTCACAGACCATTAGACACTCACGTTTTTGCTGCAACAGAGAATCAGCTCACAAGCGAACGCAGGTGGTTGACAAAATTGATGGGGGACTATAAAATAATGTATAAGATGGGAAAGCATAATCAAATTACAGATACTCTATCAATAATCCATAGTGGCAAACTCTTGACAATGGTGGTAAGTAGTTATTCAACTAATCTTATGGGGGAGAATTAAAAGGGATGGAAAGATGATGAAAAGATCAAGAAGTTAATATCAGAACTGGTGGCTAACCCTGACAGTAATCAGAAGTATATCTGATCACAAGGTCTCTTAAGAAGAAAAGAGAGGTTAGTCATCTCATCATTTCCTCAACTAATGGAAAAGGTCATACAGTTGATGTATGACACACCACTAGCAGACATTTGGCAGTCCAAGCTACCATAGAAAGGGCTTAGGATTAGTTATATTGGAAAGGTATGAAACATGACATCAGGAGGTACATTAAGGAGACATTTTCCAAAGATTCAAGTATGACTCAACTACAAGTCTTGGACTCCTCCAACTTTTTCCTATTCCAGAAGAGGTATTGACCGAAATCTCTATGGATTTCATTGTTGGGTTGCCTAGTTCTCATGGGGTGGATGTAATCTTCTTGGTGGTAGACATGTTGAATAAGTATGGCCACTTTATACCCCTTTCGCATCCCTATCTGCTACTACAGTGACGAAAGTCTTCATGAATTCAATATTTAAGTTCCATGGAGTGCCGAAAAAGATGGTCAGTGATAGAGATCCTCTCCTTCTAAGCATTTTCTGGAAGGCGTTATTTAAGGGTCTTGGGTCAAGTTGTTAAACTTCTCAAGTTATCACCCCTAAACCGATGGTCAACGTGAGGCGGTTAACTATTGCTCAGAAACCTATTTGAGATGTATGGTTGAGGAAAGACCAAGAAAGTGGGTGGATTGATGGCCTTTAGCCGAATGAAGGTACAATATCACCTTTCTCACTACTATTCAGATGACTCTATTCAAAGCAGTGTATGGACACTCACCAGCTGCTCACATTACATACATAGTTGGAGATTGCCCTGTAGAGGAAGTGGATAGGATCATGAGGGATAGGGAAGCTAAAAGTACTTTACTGGATTTGATGAATCAAAGGATTACTAACATGTGTGATCAAATGTGCTTAAAGTAAATAGGTATTCTATCAAACACTAGATATCAGACTGTCACAATCAGAATGATAAATGCTCTAGGTAGAACAACTGTTATAAGATTAAGTATTTAGTGCAAGTTCTGGACAGAATAGGAGGTCTTGCAACAAATAAGACTTATAGGTTTTGTGGTGATCATGTCTGAGACAGTGAAGTTATGAGTATCAGCTCAGTTGTGATCAGATCAGCTCTTATAGTAATTCAAGAAGGTCTATAGACTGTTAGCAAACCAGACGGGTTGAATGAGACTTTTGCAAGATATCTGCTCAAACGTTTATCTGCTATTGAAGACTCTGTTAATGTTAAATAAGACACGTCATACGACTTCTTGAAAAAGAAATTGAGGGTTGATTGGAGAGCAAGCCTCAAGGCTTGGTCTAAATAAGGCACATGACTACAGAGAGAAAGTAACGAAAGAATTCTCTTCTACATTCACATTTTTGAACCAAAGCGCTCAAAGTCTCTCTCTCTCTCTCTCTCTCTCTCTCTCTCTCTCTCTCTCCCCCCCTCTCTCCTCATCAAGAAAATTTTTAAGTGTTCATCAAGAATGAGTTTTCTCAGGAACATCATGATGAAGAAGATGACTGGTGTAAGTTTCTTACTTTGTGAGTGCATTCCTTTGGTAATCTGTTGAAGATTGAACGGTGGATCCTGCAGGGATCACCTGGTGATAGATTTATTGAAATTTGGTTATGTGTAAAGGTTATTGTGTGATCCTGAAAACTCAATCTGTAGAAGTCTGATCCCAGATGATCTAGTGAATTCCTTCTTGCTTAGTACATTGCTAACAAGAGGAAGAGTAGATTAAGATCAAATCAGTAGTTAATAATTATTTAAGTCACAACCACTATAAATTGTGTGTTCTTTGTTTTTGCTTTTATCTTCGCTGATTCAATCATTGTTAACTCATTAGTCTGATCGAAATCAAGACTCTGTTGACAAGAATCTTGATTAATAACTGTTTGGTCATTGATCTGATAGGTTAGATTGTATATTTCATTGTTATTCGTTTAATAGAAGAGTTGGACAAAGATTCTTGATCTAATATTATCTTTAGATCTGTAATTTGCTTGGATTGTTTGATTAATTGATAAGTTGATAGATTAAACATCATCTATTCGATTCTTGAGTCAGATTGGTTGATTGTGATCAAAGCTGTCTATCTGATCTGATTCGTACAGATTACTATTTTCCCCTGCATAGTTAGTATTTAGTCAAAGAAATTTTTAGAACAACCTATTCACCCCACCCCCCACCCCAACCCCGCTAGTCTGTTCCTGTTACAATCACTAACTTAGAGAAACCTGCTACAGATGCTGAAATAGCAGTTTCAAAGAGTTCAAAATAAGATGACGGTATATGTTGATCACAGACGTACAGAAAGAGAATTTATGGTGGAAGACTGGGTATACTTGAAACTGAAGTCATATAGGCAACATTTGTAAGCCAAAGACCCATTCCTAAATTAGCTCCAAGGAATATGGGCATTCCAGATTTTGGCTAAGGTGGGTAAGGTCACCTATCAGCTATCCCTTCCTCCTGAGGCTAAGATACATGATACCTTTCATGTATCCTTGTTGAAACGAAGTGTCAACGCAAACTCAGCTTGTGCTACGTTGACCACCTTCACTCTTGGAGATCAGCAAAAGCTTTGTCCTAAGATGGTGTTAGCCGGCTCGAAGGCTATTGAAGAAAGGTGGATATGTAGGAGTCAAAGTATTGGTGCAATGGAGGGATCATGCAAACGAGGAAGCCACTTGGGAAGATTTGGAGTTGATGAAAAGAAGATATCCTAAATTTCTAGCATAGGAGTGGCTCTATCTTCATTCTTGAGGTAAAAAATGGTCTTTGAGGGGGAAGGAATTGACAAACCTCTATGAAAGAATTTTAAATTTCTCCTTGTTACTTATTTGCTGTATTGCATCTGAATATGTGATGTGCTACCACATGCGTAGTGAGGTGGAGCATATAAATAGGGAATGAAGGTGTAAGGGAACCATATGAAAAAGTAATCAAATACATTCCCTATTCTATGTCTATTCTGTTGCTGATTTCTCTCTATCTCTACTCCTCTTCTTCCTCTTTTCTTTTTCTGGTTTGAGTCTCATCAATCATCCGAACAGAGCAACCATGCCAGAAACAGACCGGAGGACGAGGTGTTAGGCCAGGTTCAGCACTTGTGGATAAAGCCCAATGCCCAAAGCCCATATTTAATTATATGAAAGACCCCGAATTTATTGGGTTGGTTATTTTATCATCTAAAATATAAATAGAAGATATTTTTAGGATTAAGGATTTTTTAGGTTAGATGTGTGCCGCTCAAGAGCGAGAGATTCCCTGCAGCCTTAGGGGTTTGGGTTTCAGTCACTGTTGTAGCTATCGACTTCCAGTGTACGAACGGAGATCTTATCATTGTCGAATTAATCATGAAATTTAGTGAACACGTTTCTCACGTATTAATCTTCTATTATAAACTCGCGGCTCATCATTTGGAATTATATTGGCTGAGTTATCGTAGTCCGAAGTTGGATGCAGAAATCGAAAAATCTTTTTCGGTTGCTTTCCTTAATTGGTTTGATCTGGGCTTTGAGATTGATCACTGTTATTATTTCTTAAGTTCTATCTTTAGAGGAGCTTGTGTACCTATTATTCCGTTGATAGTGGAGCTCTGAAGTGGGCTTCGGCATCATGGTTTTTTACTCTTCATATCGAGGGGTTTTCCACGTAAAAATCGTGTCTTTACATCTTGTTCTTTTCTACTCTACTTCATTTTCTTCCTGATAAGTTAACACAAGTAGGAAACGAATTATTCCACTGTTTTGTGTCCTACCTCCCATCAAAGTGGTATCAGAGTCGAGGTCGTACTTGGTTTGACTTGTGTTGAACAATGGAGATGAATACCAGTAGAATGATTATGTTGAATGGTTTGAACTCCCATGTGTGGAAAGGAAAGATGGAAGATCTGTTTTATGTGAAAGACTATTACTTGCCTATCTTTTCTGAATAGAAGCCTGAGAGTAAATCTGATGATCAATGGAATAACTTGCATCCTCAGGTTTGTGGTTATATCACACAGTGGGTTGATGAAAATGTGTTGAATCATATTTCAGGGGAGACACATGCTCGCACCTTGTGGACTAAGCTTGATCAGTTGTATGCTCGAAAGGCAGGGAACAAGAAGTTGTTTATGATTAAACAGATGATGTCTTTGCGATATCATGATGGTACTCCGTTAGCTGATCATTTGAATACCTGTGTGGGAATTATAAATCAGTTGGTTGGAATGAAAATCACATTTGATGATGAGGTCCGAGCTTCATGGCTACTCGGCACTCTACTTGACTCATGGAAGGCTTCTGAACTTCGTTGTCTAATTTTGCTCCAGATGATACTATTACCATGGATCTCACCAAGAGTAGTATTTCAAATGAAGAGATGAGAAGGAAGACACAAGAGACTTCTTCGCATCATGATGCCTTGCTTGTTGAGAATAGTATTAGAAGCAATAGTTATGATTCGATGAACAGAGGTATGAGCCGAAGTAAAAGCAGAGATGCATCCAAAAAGTATATAAATGTTGAATGTCATCATTGTCATCAGAAAGGTCATTTTAAGAGATTCTGCCGTGTTCTGAAGAAAGAGTTGAATTAGTAGGGCAAAGAGAAGAAGACTGAAACAGATAAGAAAGATGATTGAGTTGCAGCAGTTTCTGTGGTTTTCGGTTTGTGTTTGATGGTGATGCTATGAATTTTATATGTCATGAGACCAGCTGGGTGACTCACGGTGGTGCATCGGTTCATGCTATATCTTGTGGAGATTCCTTCATATCTTACAGGATAGGTGTATGCGCTCCTGTGAAGATGAGAAATAATGGACTGGTAGCCGTTGTAGGCATCGGGGATGTATCCCTAGAGACTAGTATTGGCACGAGGTTAGTATTGCATAACGTTAGACACATTCCTGATATTCGTCTGAACTTGATTCCCACAGGTAAGTTGGATGATGAGGGATTCTGTAACACTTTCTTTGATGGCCCATGGAAGCTTACAAGGGGTTCCTTGTTTGTGGCTAGAGGAACCAAACACTTCTCATTGTATATCACACAAACGAAGTTATAGGTGACAGTATTGCTGCAGTTGATGAGGAAGAGAAAACAGAGTTACGGCACAGAAGACTTAGTCATATCGGTATGAAGGGATTGTCAGTTTTGGCCAAGAAGAAGCTCCTCCCAGGTTTGAAAAATCCGACATTGAAGAGGTGTGCTCGTTGCCTAGCAGGGAAACAGAGTAGAGTTTCTTTCAAGAGTTCTCCTCCTTCCCGAAACCCAAGTATTCTAAATTTGGTTTATTCTGATCTTTGTGGTTCTATGATGACGAGAACGCTTGGTGGGTTTCTTTATTTTGTCACCTTTATAGATGATTGCTCAAGGAAAGTATGGGTCTACATCTTGAAGTATAAAGACCAAGTATTGGATGTGTGTAAATAGTTAAATGCTTTTTTCGAGAGATAGACAAGGAGGAAATTGAAATGCATCAGAACTGATAACAGGGGGACAGTATTATGGTCCTTTTGATGAGTATTGCAGACAACATGATATCAGACATCAAAAGACGCCTCCTAAGACGTCTTAGTTGAATGGGTTAGCTGAGAAAATGAATAGAACACTAGTTGAAAGGGTGAGATGTTTGTTTTCACACTCATGGCTACCTAGATCCTTCTAGGGTGAGGCTTTGAATACTGTTGTTCATGTTATTAACCCTACTCCTTGTATTCCTTTGAAACTTGATGTTCCTGATCGAGTTTGGACAGGGAAGGATGTCTCGTAGGATCACTTGCGTGTCTTTAGATGCAAGGTATTTGTTCACATACCCAAAGATGAGAGATCAAAGCTCGATGTGAAATCACAACAATGTATATTCATCGGTTATGGACAGGATAAGTTCGGCTACAAGTTCTACGATCCAGTTGAGAAGAAACTTGTAAGAAGAAAGGATGTGGAGTTCATGGAAGATTAGAATATTCAAGACATTGAGAAATCAGAGATGGTTTGTTTGATTAATATCCAGTTCCTCATGCACATATGCCCATGCAGGTTAAGTAAGATGAATAAGGTGGTCTAGAAGAGATGCATGTCCCAGAACCAGTTGACATTGATGATGTCGGTCCTAAACCAAAGATCCTGGTAGAGGTCCCAGTAGACATTCCACAAAATGCTCCACAGAGTGTTCAGCTCTGACGTTTAGCTAGAGATCCATAACAGACTATCAGATATCCTCCAGATCAGTATGTGATAGTGACTGATACAGATGAACCAGAATCCTATTCAAAGGTTTTAGACCATGAGTGTCAAAGTAAATGGCTTGAGGCCATGAGGGATGAGATGTTGTCGCTCCACGACAATAATACCTTTGACCTAGTGAAGCTGCCTAAAGGTAGAGAAGTCTTGAAGAACAAGTGGATATTCAGGTTGAAGCATGATGAGCTGACTTCAGAGACACAATATAAAGCCAGATTAGTTATCAAGAGGTTCACACAGAGAAAGGGTTAGATTTTGAGGAGATATTCTCACTAGTTGTGAAGTTGTTATCCGTTCGTGTGGTTCTAGGCTTAGGAGCCAGCCTAGACTTGGAGATTGAGCATATGGATGTCAAGATAGCCTTCTTGTATGATTATCTACAAGAGCAGATATATATAGAGTAGCCATAGGGTTTCGTCGTAAAAGGGAAAGAAGATTAAGTTTGTAGATTAAAAAAGAATTTATTCAGCCTAAAGCAAATGACAAGACAATGGTACATGAAGTTTGAGGCTTTTATGAAGTGGCATGCCTACAAGAAGACCAAAGACGACCATTGTGTGTTCGTGTAGATATTTTTAGCTGATGACTTCATTATTCTACATATATATGTTGATGATATGCTTATTGTTGGAAAGAACGGTTCTCGCATTGACAGGTTGAAGAAGCAGTTGAGTAGTCCTTTGCTATGAAAGACATGGGGCTAGCAAAGAAGATACTTGGTATCAAGACTAATCAAGACAGAGATGCCAAGAAGCTGTGGATATCGTTGGAGAAGTACCTTGAGAAAGTACTTCAGAAATTCAACACAGGAAATGCTAAAGTGGTGAGCTCTCCTATAGCTTCACACTTTGAGTTGAGTGTTGATCAAAGTCCTTCTACAGATGAAGAAAGAAAATACATGTCATGAGTTCCTTGTGCTTCAGCGGTTGACAGCCTTATGTATGCGATGGTATATTTGAGACCGAATATACCTCATGTAGTTGGCGTTGTGAGTAGCTTTCTGTCAAATCCAGGTAAAGCTCATTGGGAAGCAGTGAAGCGGATATTGAGATATCTTTGAGGTACTTCAAAACTCGGACTTTGTTTTGGAAATGATAAACCATCGTTGGTCGGTTACACAGATTCAGATTTGATCGGAGATGTCGACAATTGAAAGTCTACTTCAGGTTATTTGATGACGTTCTCAGAGGGAGCTATTTTCTGGCAGTCAAGGTTGCAGAAATGTGTTTCACTTTCTACGACGGAAGCAGAGTTTATTGCAGCTACCGAAGCGTGTAAAGAGATTCTTTGAATGAAGAGATTCACTCAAGATTTGGGGTTCAAGCAAGGCCTTTATATGTTGTTTTGTGACAATCAGAGTGCTATTCACTTCAGTGAGAACTGTGCCTATCATGGTAAGTAAGGCAAAACACATTGATTCTCGCTACATGTGGATTAGAGATGTACTTGATGAAAAGAAGATTCATCTTGAGAAGATACACATGGATGATAATGATGCTAAAATGTATACTAAACATTTCCAAGACACAAGCTAGAGGTATGCCTTTCGATTACGGGAATGACGTCCTCCTCTACTTCGTCATGAGGTGGAGATTAGTTTGGCCGGTTTCATTGCTTATAAAGGAAGGCCGATAACAAAAGCACATATTTAAATATATGAAAGAGCCCGAATTTATTGGGTTGGTTTTTTTATCATCAAAAATATAAATAGGAGATATTTCTAGGATTAAGGATATTTTAGGTTAGATACGTGCCGCTCGAGAGCGAGAGATTCCCTGTAGCCTTGGAGGTTTGGTTCCAAGAGAGAAAGAATAGCAAATTCGCAGAGATGATCACCAAATTCACTGAGAACCAGATCAGTAATTGAAGAACAGAATCAACAAATTCGACAGTTTTTGCGTTTCAATTACTGGTTACAGCTGTCGACTTCTAGTGCACGAACGGAGGTCTTACTCATAAATCTCCGATTAGAAACTGACGGTACGTCATTTAAACTTATATTAACAGAGTTATCGTAGTCCGAAATTGGCTGCAGAAACAAAAACATTTTCGGTTACTTTCTTTAATTGGTTTAATCAGGACTGTGACATTGATCATTGTTATTATTTGTCTCTAGTGCTATCTAGAGAGGAGCTTTTGTACCCATTATTTCATTGATAGTGGAGCTTTAAGTGGGTTTCATCCTCGTGCATTTTTTCTCCTCACATCAAGGGGTTTTTCCACATCAAAATCGTGTCTTTGCATCTTGTTTTTTTCTACTCTAGTTTATTTCCTTCCCAACAAGGTAACACAAATAGGAGACGAATTATTCTGTATTGTTTTATATCCTACCTCCCATCACGAGGTTTGCCGTAGATCGAGGCTAATCAGAGGTCGAGTCTCACCGAGGATCGTCCCACGTCATCGGAGAGGGAGGCGTCTCATAGAGGCGGCTTGGGTTCCTCGATCCATGTACCAAGTTTAACAGTACCAAAATCAGAAGCAACGATTTTGATGTTTTGTTTTGGGATTGTAACGCTTTAAGATTGTTAAGTTTTTAGATGAATAGTATGTGGACTTGCTTTATATTCTAGGTATCTAGTTTGAAACATCTAAATCGTTGTTTGCAGGCTAACATTTAAAGAGAACACTAGACTTAGGCAATAAGATGTATAAGAAAACAAATATATCTTATCTATCTAATCACAGGACATATCTTTCAGATATATATTTAAAACTTACCTTTACAAATATAATTAAATTAATATTTCATACTAATATTAGAGGATATATTAATTACAATATTCCTCGACAACTTAATCAAAGGTTTTCATGGTTTATGATGTGTACCAGGTTTGGATATGATGATATGTACGTAGTCTTATTCTTGTTACCATATAAAGAGATTGATTCCTCACATCCTTAGAAAATATTGACCTCATCTTGATCATATGATCGGAGAAAGAATTGTTTTCATTGAACCAATCCATCTTGATACTTGGAATGTACCAACCCTAAATAATTTTCGGTTACTTACATTAAAATACCTAAAGCAACTTTCACTTACATTCTAGTACCCAAAATATTTCATGGCACATTTAGATACCCAATTATAGTTTCATTTACATTTTGGTACCCAAAAATGGATAAATGACATTAATACCCCTATCTAATCTGTGTTGAGCCATTCATCTTCAACCTCAATCATTCACTCTCAATTATTCATCACGATCATTTCTTGACTTCCCGCCTCAGGCAACCGTCAATGGTCACGTTCAATCCCCATTAATCCACGAACAAACTCACACTTTCTCACAACGACTTCGATTTTAACCTCAATCAACGCTATTGTCCTCACCATCAACCCATCATCCGCGGCAACCACACGAAACATGAGCATAGTCAACGTTCTCAGTGGTTAATTCCCTCAAACAATACCAAACCCTCCACGCCCACATGCTCATCACCGGAATCCTCACAAGCAGCATCTTCATAACAACCCAACTCGTTGTTTTCTACTCAAATCTCAATGAACTTGCTGTTTAATGGTGTTCACCTCATCAATGAGGAAAAGTGTTCATGGTGAGGTTGTGGTTAATGGGTTTGGGACGGATTTGTTTCTTGTGGAGCTGTCTTGTTGCGATGTAGGAGGAGATTTAGGAATTTATAGGGTGCACGGAAGGTGTTTGATAGAATGTCTATTAGGAACTTGCAGTGTTTCTACTACAGTTCATATTTAATAATTTATAGTTCTTATGTAACCAATATGCAGTTCACATAAAAGTATTTTGCAGTTTTCATCTAATGATATATAGCCCTTTAAGAATTTTAAGTAGTTCGCATCATGATAAATAGTTCACGTTAAATATATTCAATTCATATACAAACAACATACAGTCCACATTCAATAATATAAATTTCATAAAACTTTTTAAAATTTGGATATTACGACTTATGTTTTGTTTCAAACAGACAACTATTATGTATGCAATGATTTCAGTATCACAAATTTTAGTCCATGATCATTGTCAAATATCGTAAAGTTTATAACTTGTGAGAGATTATAAAGATCTTGTATCAGTTTAATTTGTAATGTTATGTCGAGACTAAGAACTTATATTATATTTTAATATATAATTATGTATGAATTGAATATCAGAGTGTAATATTTCAATTGGTCTCACTTACAATTCATTATGTTATATGTACAAATCCTTCAGGGAGATAGTTCACACAATCACAACAGACAATTCACACATTCAAATAATACAATTCACAAGTTTTAACCATAACAGTTCATAGAAAATAAGTTCACAAAGTTCAAGGAATATAATTCACATATTCCATGAATTCAGTTCACATGTTTCTAGAAAAGTAGTTTGCATATCTGGAGGGGGCATAGTTCATACATTAAAGGGAGACATTCCATACATTCATAAGAAACAGTTCACACATTGAAGGGTGGTAGTTCATATTTTAATGAATACAGTTTACAATCATCAACATCTAATACAAACTCGTGGAATGTTAGTTATGTTCAAATCATCAAATTGTTATATATTTATAATCCTTACAATTCATGTAATAAGTTTAGATCATAATATGATTTCGACATTCATAAATATGTGCAGTTCATATTGATCTAATTGCAGTTCATATAAATAACTTTGTTCTTTATGGTTCAATATGACACAGTTCATATTGCTAATATCTCAGGTGAAAATCCACAGTGCTATAACCCGTGTCTTAAATGATATAACGTTGGAGTAGTATCAACCTTAAATATATGTTTAACTGTAACTCATACATATCCACATCAATCTAGTTCAAATAGTGTTGGAAAGAAGTGATTAAATGAGATGCAACGATTCTGATGCATTGCTTTGTCTTAACATGAAACAAACCAATTATGAAAAATGTAAGGTTTTTAGTTATATCAATCAATTATATGAACTTTATCCGTCTGTTATGATTAAACTTCTATGAAACAATATAATGTTTTAATATCTTATCATGACTTTGAGTTTTGGATATTGAAAATTATCCTTCATTTAATTATATTACAATAAACGTTTTGTATAACAATATAATGTCTTTCACCGATATACAGTTTTCTCAACAATATGGATCAATTTATTGTCTTAATATCTTATAATGATGTTCAATTTTGTACTTTTATGCAACAACCAACAATCAATTATACAAAATGTTCAAATTAATACACAAGTGACACTCATGTGTGAAGATTATGTGATGCATCAATGATATGATACTTATATAATGTAATGTATTCAAGATCATGATAATTTCATCTTATTATGCACCGTTTAACATTATGACACTTTTTCATAAGGCGAACAATAATTCATACACCCAAAACGCCTGTTCCAATATACCATGAACAATAGTTCATACACCCAAAACGACAGTTCATATATAACTCGAACAATAGTTCATACACCTAAAATATCAGTTTATACTTAACATGAACAACAATTCATACACCCAAAACGTCAATTCATACATAACTCGAACAATAGTTCATACACCCAAAACGTCAGTTCATGCATAACAGGAACAACAATTCATACACCCAAAGCGTCAGTTTAAACATAACATGAACACCAGTTTTGTAACGTCCCGAAATCCGGTATGCCCGACACGTGACGTTATACCGTCATAGACCCAGTCTATGACAAGACCAATCAACCCAAACGGGTTTGTAGGCATAGAAGTTAAGGAAAGCTACCTAATCAATACAAATTATAGTTCTAGATGATAATATGGAATCCCGATTACATTACAATGTTGTGTTGCCTACAAGAGGTTCCCAACGAGCATTTATTAGATATCGGACAATGAGGTAAATAACTATATGCATAAAATCTCACTCTATCGTTTCGGCATTGCCTTGTGATGGATCTGCAAATAAAACACATAACCGTGAGCTAAAAGCTCAGCAATCAAAGTCTATGTATTCGATTTACAGGATACTTCCCCAACTACGACGATCGATGAGTACCTGTAAAACGTTTTCTAATAGCCGTAGGAAAATATGGGCATCGTATCAAACCCCTACACATATTAAAAACATAGACGTCATTGTTCTCTTTTATATTCTTTTTACTTTCTTAACCATCGCAAGTCCGTGTCCCGACATGAATGATAGAACTCAATGAGGACAAAAGATGAAGAGAGATTTTTTAGGCTTAGACGTTGATCTGGACCAAATTCTCAGTCACATATCATCCTCCAAAATCATTTGAAAACTCATTGTCTTTTGTGAAAATGTTTCTATTTTTCATAAATACTACGCATGATTTGGGTTCGCGGCCCAAAATCACTACGTCTTTTGCGTGTACTTCGGTTTGCTAAACCCTCACTTATACGCCGAAGGTTCCCCTGCAGAGGGCAACTTTACACCCAATCGGCCGATGTTTTGGCCCGCGACTTCTTGTCGCTGCGCATACGAAGAGAACCACACTTGTTCTCTTAGTAGATAGATTTAACGTGTGACCCAGTCATGTCTACTTTGAACGCTTTATAGAGCCAAAGAACTCGATCCCGAAGGACTCACTATACAACCTCATCGACGACAATGGACTTGTTCGGTTATCATTAATTTGTTATTATATTTATTGTAGTGTTTCTTAAATCTCGATTCCCTCTTAATATGAAATATGATATATAACACATATTCAGAGTATAAATAGCATATGAAGCTTGTACAGAAATCACATACAAAGCATTCAGCTCTTCAGTCATGCCTTAACATAAATTCTAGGAAAATAATCCCGTAATATTTGTTATCAATAAACTTACGTTCTTTTACGCAAATCCCATAATTATACATAATCCATGCAAACAATACGTAAGTCGCATAAACACGCATAAGCAAGCTCAGTCACGCACAAACACACCGTCCTGCACACACGTATAAACCATGTGCACAAGATCTCCCCTAACCATCACATACACACACATAGCAGCCGACTCCGTCAAAGCACACATACAATCGTACACACAAAATACAAACTTAAGACACAACGCTCTGCCTAACACCATCACAACGTCCCACAACCACCTAAAATATCCACATGACCCTTTTAAGATCATTTCTAATACACAATCTACCTCATGAACATAACCCTTAACACATTTTCATGTCCAAGTCCCTTCAAGAACATAAACCTTAACCTGAAAGCATCGTCATCCCAATGAATTAACCAAACACAAGCACTTCAATGCCCAAGTCCCTTCAAGAATATAAACCATAACCCGAAAGTATCGTCATCCCAATGAACTAACCAAACACAAGCACTTCAATGTCCAAGTCCCTTCAAGAACATAAACCTTAACCCGAAAGCATCGTCATCCTAACTAACCAACCAAACACAAGCACTTCAAAACCAATTCAACCCAACATAAGCAAATCCCTAAAACTCCCTTATCGTCATTTTCATTCCCAAGCTCGTATATAAACATAAACCCAACCCGACAACCTCGTCATCCCGACGATCTAACCAATCCCAAACACATCAATGCCCCCATCGACATCTCCACATCCCTTCCTTGAAACCCAACACGCATTTCCCATCCACCACAACCATCAATCATGAACAATTCACATCACATACACACAAAATCACATCCTCGCCAACCCAACTGTATCACATCAACAATACAACACATCACAACCTGCAACCCGCAGCCAAACACATTCATTCAAGGGTTTCAAGGAACGCTTTTGCGGTGGTTACCTCTTCGGTGAATTGTCCCGCTCAAAACCCAAGACCGAAACAAGGTTGCTATCGGGCCATCGTTGGGCTTGTCGGGGAGCAATCGGGCCTTCCGGGCTTGCTACTAGGCCTCTATCGGGGTCACAGATGGGCCTAATATCAAGGTGATGTCGGGACCTATTGGGCCGCACCCCGGGTCTGTCGGGGCTGCTACCGGGCTGAGGTCGGGCCGAGCTGTTGTCCTCCCGCTGTACGCACTGCAATGGCTAGTAGTCCTACCGGTTGTCCTCCCGTCGCTAGTAGTCGTCATCGAGGTGATTTCGGTGGTGGATGCTTGGTGGTGGATCCACGTCGGGGTATTACGAGGGAGGAGTAAATCGGCTAGGGTTTTGGGCTTGTGTGGTCGTGGATGCTCCCTCTACACTCCGGCGGCTTCACTGATCAAGGTTGCGTTCGGGCAGGGATTCGTCGACGTGAGGTAACAGTACGACGGTGGTGTGTGGGGGTGGCGGTGGCTTGGCGCGGCGGTGCGTGGAGATGGTGGCAGATCGTGGCGGTGGTTGGCGGTGTTTGGTGGAAGGAGGAAGAGGAAGAGAGGAATGTGTCAGGGAAGGTGAAAGGGAAAGTGTAGATTTGGTTAATCCACTCCCCCAAATATCTCGCAAACCATAATTATCCGTGTTTTGTATCATTTATCTCTTGATAATTAATCATTATCGATTTAATTATCTCAAATAATTCATAATCCTATTTCATTCAATTATATCAAATTTTCAAGCTTAAATCTGTATCTCAAACGCACAATAATTTTAACGATGTAACATTCATTGACTATAAATTTTATTTGCACGTTCATTATTTACATACCGTACATATATTTTATAACCATTATTTATTTTTAAATCAAAAAATTTTTGGGATATTAGAAGTTCATACATCCAAAACGTCAGTTCATACATAACGCGAACAACAGTTCATACACCCAAAATGTCAGTTCATATATAACACGAATAATAGTTCATACATCCAAATCGTCAGTTCATACATAACACGAACAATAATTCATACACCCGAAACGCTAGTTTATACATAATACGAACAATAGTTCATACACCAGAAATGCCAGTTTATATATAACATGAACAACAGTTCATACACTTGAATTATCAGTTCATACATAACACGAATAATAATTTATACACCCAAAACCTGTATATGGTCATCAATTTCAAGAAATACTTCATCTCATCAATTATATCAGGACCCCGAATTTTCAACGTACACACTAGACAATGATAAATCATCATGAATTATGATACCAATACCATTAAAATAAAAACCATGCTCGAAACATGGAGCATCAAATTTAACTATAATAACATCAAATTACCCACTTGAAACACCGCCACCACCATGCTCAATCCACGTCAGTCCGTCCACATTCATCATCTTCATTATTGTCCACATTTATCATCACCAAAATGACCTCATCAAACCAGAGAATTCGAACCACCAGCAACCATGACACCGAAACTCAAAGTCGTCAATTCACTTAAATGAAGAAATCGAGTTACCATACAACTCGATCCAAGAGACCACAGCCAGTATCGCCTTCTTAGGATTATCTGAGGGGAATCGGTACGGGATAATATAGTTTTTGTAGTTGGGCTTGATCGGGATCGTGCAGTATCTCGCAGGAGGGAGAACGGCGATGACGGCGGTGGCAACGACAACATATGAAATGCATGGTTGAAGAGAGTGGAAGGGGTTGGGTTTGGATTCGGTTAGATGTGTGTCTTAGGTTAGGTTAAGTAGTGTATGGTTTGGTTAAAATGGGGACATTTTTGGTATTTTAGGTATTTAGATATGAAAATGTAAAACAAAGTTTGAATGAGTATCTAAAGGTGTCATAAATTTTTTTTGGACATTAAAATACGAATTGAAACTATCTTAGGTAGTTTAAAATGATTACTCCAATGATTTTAGAGAAAATTAAAGAAAGAAAACTAGAAGGGCGTACCCAAAATTGAAGGCATGCCAGGCAGGAACCAGCCATAAAGCAAAGAATAAACTTGTGAGGTGAGTTCCATGCCCATGTGTGCCATGTTAGTGCATATGATATCATTGGCCCTCATGTTCTCCCCTCTTTGCACGCTCTCTTTTATTCTTTTCTATTCCATAGTCGTTACCCACTCACAATCTCACATGACATGGGCAAGCTATTTGACATGATGATTAGCTTTTATCAATTTATAAAGGATAAGAAAAAGGTAATCATAGAGGCCATGGAAGCACATATTGCTTTATGCTAGGGACACTTGATTGTAAAGGTTCTCCTGCTTCCCTTTCTCATGGACTTGTTGCAATCTGTTGGAGGTGATTGGTTGTTATCATTTGATCGCGAAATGAGGAAGATGTACACTAAAAGATGGGCAGGTTATGTCTCCCCGATGATCACAATCGAGCTGAGGCCATTGTTGTATGCTTTTAGAATGGTAAAAGGAGCTAAAGATATATGTATGTTAGTAGTCTAGTTGATCAGAAAAATTACGACATTTTAGCTTGCAAAAGGGGAAGATATCTGTGAAGATATAAACCGGCTCGTTACAAGAAAATAACTTTGATGCTTAAAGAGATAAGTGTTGTTTATAACCATATAACACCAACATAACCACTTTTATCTTCGCATGGTATGTGCTCAGATGTATTTATGAAATCTTTTATCATCCATAAGTTTGGTTTTTTGATATAGTTTGTTCTCAACATGATATAAGACTAGATACGATATTAAGCTCAGAAGTTTGAAATAGAAACCAATCAACTAAAACAACGATCGAAACTACACGAGTACACAAACACGAGCGTCTTGCTCCTCTTTCATGACGAGATTTGGTACATTGGAGCAATCTATCAACTCCTTTGTAACCCTTTAGTTAGAATAGGTTATTTCCATAACCTAGATAATCTCATAGACATGTTGAGAACTCAACTCTATAGCTCCACATCATCAACCCGATCAATAAAATCCCAAATAGTGATTCATCGCGTCTGGGATGATCCTGCATTTCCTTGTAACAAACTGTTAGCATTATTAAATTCTTGAATCAACTCCAAAAGTCACTTCTTCTTGCCCTTATCTTTTCCGGTAATTGAGAAAAACGAGCCAAGTCCAAAAAGATTAGCAGAAGGCATATTCAGAACCTGATTAACCATCACTCCATTGTTGCTCAACTGCCCACTGTAACTCTTCTTCAACGGCGGTCTACTCGAAACCCTTGACGACTTCATATTGCTCGAACCCTTCTGCAGATTCTGCTTTCTTTGTCTCTGATAGTGTTGAAGATTGTGATCGATGTGTTTATATCCTCGATCTTCTTTTGAAACAAGCGATCTCTTCGCCATTGAATTTTCGGACCCGGTCGATTTGCTACGAGACAGCAGAGGCAGAGGACATAACCCTTTCCCATTGAAACTCCCACAGTTGAAGCTCCTGCTCCTCTTAAACCCCCAAAACGACGACTTAGAACTCGAACCTTGATCAACTTTCTCGTCCCCTTCGTCATTTTGCATGATCATCTGTGTCTGTTGTAGTGATGCCAATGATGATGAGAAGGATGATTGTAAGGCCGAGGGCGTGAGTGGTTGTTGTGGCGGTTGTAATTGTTGTTGGTGGTTCTTGAACTTGGAAGGGAGGAGGACGCCGTTGGAGAAGAGCTCGTCCGCGGAGGATGGTTCAAGATCGTCGAAGCTAGGACGGAGACAGAAATCGAAGTCCGAGGATTCGAGTCGGAGATTAGATGGATTGGGATATTGTTCAATGGGAATACCATCAGTTTGGTTGAATTCTTGAGAGAAAGATAATCTTGGACTCACTCCTCTGCTGCTCAATGGACTTCCATTATCCTGGCACTTGTCGATCGCCATTTTTGTGTATGATTTTCGGTTCAAGAATTGGAGTTGAATTGGGTACTTTGATGTTATGAGTAAGATGATGAAGATATATGTGTAGGAGATGACTGTATGGTTTGGTGATGGTTTGGTTTTGGAGGGTGTAGGATGAGACGCTTTTTTTTGTTTGGTTTGAAGCAAGGAGGGATTTTTTTCAAGGTAGTGAAAGAGAAGCTTGTGCTTTTTTATATGGTGGTTAGCTTGTCGAGATTAATATCAAATTATAATCATGTTGCATTAAATACAATGGATTGTTTTTTTTGTTTTTTTTTCAATGAATAATGTTATTATGTAGTAAAGCAATTTTCTCTGATACAGCTTTTCAAGTTATCAATAGTATCTTGTCGGCATGAATTCTAGTCAGGAGTTCATGTTCTTGCAAGCTATTGCAATATCCATTTAGTCCATCCAAACACTTTATATTATCAGTTTCGTTGCGTTAAGTCGTTCAAACTAGGTTGACTAGAAAAATAGACTACAAAACAATATTCAATGTTATTACTCACGATGAAGTTATCATATTATGACAACAAGATAAAATTATTCTTGACGGATGGGCTTGGTATGGGTTGAAGGATGCATACCAATTTCAAACATCACCCTTGTATTTCCAAATTTTTCTCTTTTTTGTTAGTAAGTTGAGGAGCAAATAAGCACTCAGTAGAACAAGAAGGGAGCAGACGGATTTTTTTTTATTTAGATCTTTTTATAAACAAAATTCTCAATCTATGATTGTAAAAACAAGTTAATTCCTAAACTATGTCTTTTTTCAAAATATAATGAGAGAAGACGCCCTACGTCATTCCCAGAAGAAGGCGCAGGACGTCTTTGCCTGACTTAAAGACGTAGAGCGCCTTCCATTGGATAGCGCAAATATGCCACACCAACACTGTAATGTCTCGATTTTCAAGTTCTTTTCTGAAAACCCTCGTGGTATTACTGCTGTAAGGATCCCACAAACCTTAGTCAGACAATTCAACTTAACTTAGTACAGAACGAAATTTAAATAATTATACACTTTAGGTATTAGGAATCTAGGTCCACAAGTGCACTTATTTGTTACACGTTTGACAACGGAAACTAAGAAATTAAGTCTCAAATATCAATATTACATTATAAATCGGATCTTAATTAATATTCCTCCTCATTTCTTGCACCTGAAAAGCAAGAAAAAAAATAAAGAAACAAGAAAAAGCAACGCCATGAGCTATACGAGCTCAGTAACGTGCCGGCCCCCTTTTCAGGGGAAATACTAAAAGAAAAAAAAGAGAGAACAATCTGTTCTCAAACCACAACAAAATTTGTCATACAATTAACATACATGACAGACCACAGATAGCTTCTTGTTAACACTGTGATCTTAACTAAACATGTAAATCCATAGCTTCTTCTAGAACCTTAAAGTCCGGGGTCACTCGAAACAGGGGATCAACCTGTAACGACCTCCAAGGGTCTCCTGCAGCGAGATACCCCACAACCTGACAATCTCACAGGATTGTCTACGTGTATAAGATGATTAGTCACAACTACTCATCCCTATACAGTTTAACATGACATCTTCACCAAGACACAGTGTAACAACTCAGTAGGATTAACAAACTCGGAGGTTAATCTCACATCTCATGAATTCATTCCCATGTTGCATGTTTATCTTTAACATGATATCATTTGTAGGATTAATCTGTATTAACTCTAATCTTTATCCATTACCGTATACCAAACCTTATAAACCTAACACTTGTCTTTATCACAATCATATAACATACGGGGTTAACGGAAAAAACCTACCCAAACCCTAGCATTAGGACTATCAGGGTTAGGTTGCCATGAACTGCGATAAGCTACAAGTGCTACCATACAATCATACAATAACACGGAAATGCAAACATAACACAGCACAACATAACACAACGCACAGGACAAAACTACCCATCACACGTTAATATACAACTAATATATTAGCATGTATCATCATCCAAACCAGGAATCTAAAACATTACCTTCTTATTGCAACTTCCTCACACGCACGCTCGACTTGTTCTTTACGTCTCAACGGATGGAATCTCCAGGTCCTATAACATGCATGATATGATTCACATATTACTATATTTATTTGTTCGCGTTACTGTGTTAAACATGTTTATTCATTCTTCGTACAAAACCATTAGTGCTATTTGTGAGTGTTTGGAGTTGTTTTGGGGTCAAAACGATCATTCTCGGTCCAGAAGGTTCTGAGATGACATCCCGACCTCTAGAACGGGTGTCTCGGTGTCTGGAATGGGTGTCCGGACCTCTGAATGAACGTTCCTGTCTTTGAAGTGAGCTTCCCGGCTTTTGGAACAAGTATTCTAGATTCTGTCCATCTTAAACTTTTGTCGTATTTAAATCTATAAATTATTGTATACAAATCTAAAACTTATTTCTAAAATTCAAAAGAATCTACACTTCATGATCTTTCCAGTGGTATAAAGTTTCCATCATAAAACCTTACTAATAATAGCAGTTAATTAGTTTAACTTTATATTTTCTGCTAGTTCGGATAGTTTCACTTTTGTTCACTAATTACCTCATAACTCTCTACATACAACTTCAAATAATTATTGGTAAACTGTTTTGAAAAATAGACTTCCATACCTTTTCATTGATATAAGGCTTGTCTTTTAAAACCTCCTTTCTAATTTTATATAAGACAACAAATTTATCTCTATAACAGTTTTTTAGAGATTAATATATCCGTACATTTTGATTTATAACTTAAGATTCTCAACTCCGAATCATGTTTTATTAACTTTGATAGAAACTAGACATATGAGGATTCAACATATGTTAATATCATGATTTATTAAAGAGTGTATAATTTTCCATAAAATCTCTAACCAAGAGGATTCCCTTCTCTCAATGGTGGTAACGGATTCTTGTCGTATTCGTCCTTTCACCAAGCTTCTTCTCCTATCCTTAAATGTCTCATTCCTCTCTTTCCTTGTCTAAGTATAATCTGATATGAAATGTTGTTTGATTGTGTTTTTTTGTAAAATTTTCGGAGGAAGAAAATTGCTTGTATATATAGATAATTAAATTAATTAAAATAATTTAAGTGGAGAGTTAGTGCTTATTTAGTGGGTTTTAGTGGAAAATTATTTTAATCTAAGTGGAATATAAAAGAAATAAGTGTCAAAATTAGGATTAGGTCATTTAATCTAAGTGAAAATATGATATTTTTGTATGAAGATCGTATTTTTCCATATTTATGTATATATTTTATCCATATTTTGTATTCTTTTCCTATAGTCAAACAATCCTTTTAACCCGATAAAATAAATTATAACCTACGATAATTACTATTCACATTAATTATCGTGAAACTAAATTTTATGGGATTTTTCGGGTCCTTACACATAGCCTTCGCTCAAATTTTACCACCACGCTTGAAAAATCATGTTATTATTTAACATATAATTTTCCAAATTTTTCAGCGATAAAAAGTTATCCCAACTTCATCATAAGTTTTAATGTTATGAACATAACGTTACGTCTCAAAACTTTGAAATGAGATTCGTTTCTCTCATTTAATTTATTATATAATGAAAACGCATATTCTCACTACGTTAATCAATTACAATTATTATTTGGTCACAATTTTTTTTATATTCATTAATATTTATTTGATCTCAATTTTCTGAGGCTTTACAAACACCCATTAATAACATTATAATTCGTTATAAATACCTTAAAACAATTATTTGTTTACCTATTAATATAACATTGATAATAATATTGTTAAAATGAACACTCGGATACTTTTTATTCATTACAAATACTTTAAATATATAAATATTCTTTCCGATATTCATCACAAATACAATAATTAAATAATAAAACAACTTTCGAAGATCTTAATTAAAGTAATTCATATTACGAACTATTCTTATTGGATTAGTTCCGTCTTCCATGTGCTCCTGAATAATTTCTCCCAACACCTCATCTGTCCTAATCGTTTGATATTTCCAACGATTTGTGGCTATATCTTTGTAGAAGTAAGAGATCACCGGATCTAAACATGTGGTTTTTCACGCTGCATGATCGTTCTCAAGAAAAGGAATGTAATTCTTGATGAATTGAAGAGAGTCATAGACACTAATTGTTAGAAAAGTCATTTTACCATCATAAAAAGACCAATTAGGGGTTATGCCTCTCGGTATCGTGCTTTGGTCTTTTCCGTAGTAGAGATGAACAATGATTTTCTCTGAACTCGTACTTGAGCTCGAAGCTTCCTGGTTGGTTGTGAGATTCATCGTCTGCCATGCAGGAACTCCGTGATTGTTGACGTCGGTCTCATATATTTGTACAATCATGTAACGTCAAGTTGAGTATTGATCATCCATAATCTCAAATGGTCTTCCGAATCTTGATCTTCCGAATCTTGATCTTCGATACATCTCTGCTATCTTGTAATCATCCTTGGTAGTATAAAGTTCGGCCGATTGGCCCATTGAATGACAATAACGAAGAAGACAGAAGCAATTTTTTTCAGAATCGATCTGAATGTAATTCAAACCGAGAGAATCCTCGTTCGAGTACATGATTTCCATTTTGGAGTTCGTTTTGAACGTGCCATCCTCCACTCGAATACTGACCACCAATTGGGCATAAGAGTCCTTCATTAAGCGCATCCCAAATATTTTTAGTTGTCCACCGAACCATGAGATTCTCCCATCGTTAGATCAGACAACCAAGTCCCTCCCACATGTAGTTTAATCTCTATCTTGATGAACCCCATATTTTTGTAAAATGAGAGATAGAATAGAAACGATAAATAAAACCATAAAGAAAGTAGAGGTGAATGGAAATGATAAATAAAATCATAAAGAAATGTAGAGATGATATGTGAAACGATAACACAAAAGACATAATACTTAGACAAACAAACAAATCCTATACTTATGATACATTGATGATTATTTTTGGGAATAATCGATAAAAAGAATGGAGAATATAACTAAAACAATACGCGTATGTATAGATGAGTAATACATGATCGATAAATAAAATGAAAACTATAACAGAAACACACTGGTTTACATGATCGATCAAAAGAATGAAAACTGTAAGTCAAACATACTGATGTACATGATCGATAATACATAAGTCCTAATCCGTGACATCAAAGTCTGACACTACATAATACATGGTACACAAAAAAGAATGGAACTGTAAAATCCGAACTACATAATACATCAAACTCTGAACTGCATTATACATGATTAGAAATTCCAAATAACTCATGTATAAAATGAAATGGTACAATACAACAAATAATAAATCAGTCTCGCTCTCGTCGACTTCCTCTGACCCTGACCCTGACTCTTCCTCTAGTCGGTCCGTGTGCATAGCTAGATGGAGCGAACCTATCCGACGGTGTGAGATTCCTCGGGGATAAATCAACGGAATGTCCAGCATCGTTAGGATCTACATCATCATCATCATCGTCACCGTCTGGATCGGCAACCTCATCATCAGCCTCGCCATGGTGTTGGTCAACTCCGAGATGATAGGATTGGTCGAAGACTCCTCTGTGATAATATCCGGCCTGAACAGAAGGATCTGCATGGCCCTACTCGTCGTCGGTGCACTCGGCTTGCTCATCGTGCAACGGTCCTCCCCGGATAAGAGCACGAATACGACTAGCACAAATCCTGGGAGGATCAATCCGCTGTCGTGTGATCTGATGATACCATAGCAGGTATCCTGGGACAGTGGAGGATCCGACCTCGGTCTGATGACGACATAGCACAAAATGACGCTCTGCGTCATTCTAATGATCAACGTGTGCCTGATGATGACGGAGCCAATCAAATCCCCATCTCCCCCACGTCCAATGAGGCAATGCAATTCATCATGCATGCTGTGCCCTGGTGGGATCGCCTAGATCTGATGAAACTATCGTGCAGTACGAAAAGACACATAATACTCCAATATAGCAAAGTGGATGAGAGGAACATGAGAGAACCAAATGACTCTGTCTCTCTCATCCACAAAATCCTCATGCATGTCCTCCAATCTATCCTAAGTATATGACTCCCAAATGAACTCGATTGTCGGATGCTCATCTAACAACGATCGAAAATGTGTAACAGTGGAGCTTCTATCAGTAATAAGGTGCTTACCCTTAATGGCGGACCACCTTCACATGAAAAATTAAAAAAAAAAACGTTTTGATTAAAAAAGCTATAATGGTATTGAAAATAACATTTCTTATCAAAATGACATTAAGTAGTTACCTGTAAGTTAGAGGAAAAGTCACAATAAGAGATGGTGAATCCTCAATCTTGCTTGGTCTCACCATTGGGATCCTCTCCCAAGCCCAAAGCTGCAGAAGAATAGCGCAGCCACCGAACCTCGGTCTGGCGTGGCCATCCTCAAATCTGGTCTTCTCCAAATACTGACAGAGGGTCCTATATAAAAAGGAAAGAATGGCGGAGCCTCAAGAGTAGCTGGAGATGTCACTCCAGCGATCAAGCACATGAAGCCACATGAGTGGCACCTCCCCCCTTGTGTCATCTGGAAAGAGTTGGGATTCGATCTAATGTAAAATGTATGCTCTGGCGTATCTAGTAACTGTCAGCTCGTCCGCATCGGCCGGTAGCTCTCTGACGTGAGTGTGAAACCAGACAATAGTACAGTATGACCTCCGACGGTCATCAGGAGTCTGTCCTAGAAGTTGACCACACAAGGCGTAATAGTTGCCTCCAGTAGGAACGATGATCGGCATCCCATAGCTACGAAAACCTAGAAGTAATGCTACATCCTCTAGTGTCAATGTGCGTCTCACGTCTCCACCTCTCCACTAGTGCTGTAATCAAGCAATGATCGATAGGTATGTCCACTATCCTATGGAACCATTGAAACCATACTTCGGCTGACACAAGCCGATCCAACACCCTCAGATGTGGGTCCCATGAATGATGTCGTGTAATCAAAAAATGATCCGGCTCCTAAAATATAAATAATAAAAGAAAAGTACATTATTTATAAGTTATACAGAACATCTATATCAATCAAAATAAAGGAAGTAAGATTTCAACCTCGTCTCTCCATATGACCTCTGATCTGTGCTGCGCCTGACGAGTTAGAACCGTATCGACTAATGGACCCGGCATTTGGACATCATCAATAATCTCGCCCTCCACCTCCGGGGGCGCAGGAGCACTACTACTACTGCCTTGTATGGAATGGGTCTTAGGTAACCTCATTCGGGATGACATCTAGTTAAATAATCAGATGACAAGGATAAATATAATGAGATGAATAGTTTATATGCTTTTATTACGGGTTATAAAATTGTCTCAACATTCTAAATAGAAATAAAACATATAAATCTAAAGCAAACGATGGAACAATCTCCCCATCGGTCCTCGACGAGTATTGCTCGGCCTCGAAGTTCGTTCTCCAGAGTTGTTAGGCGGCCTTATTCGAAAGGGACCAGGCATGCCTTCAATGGGTGGAGCAATAGGTGGCGGTTGAACAGGAGCTTTGTTTGGACAGTTCTGACAGTTATTGCTGGGATGCCGGCAATTTCTGCACCTTGGTCGTGAAAAACTCGAACCACCGGCTCTGTTGGGACAACTCTGTGCGTTATGCCCAAGTTGATTACACTGACGACAACGGATGTCCCCCCAGGGATGTCGAACATTCATCTCATTATGGATACGATGTGTCCTTGGTCTGCCCCTATTTCTCTTTGTTTTCGGCCGAGGCATGATAATGTGACTTTCGTATCGGATCACGAGCAACCCTTAACTGCGGTGTCCAAGTGTTGAGATGAGTGGTCATCCTGTAACATTATCGACATATGAAATTGGATCTACATGAAACTGCATACAACACTTCATGGCGTGGCTACAAGGATAGTGATACAGATGCCATTTCCCACAAGTGCATATGCGTTCCAAGAAGTTGACCTCGTGGATGTGGTTACCTTTGGTGATTGGCTCGTTCCACAAATGACCGATCTTCACCTCGAAACGCCCAGGATCGTGATGGAACATAGTGGCGACATGAATGTGCGCTTTGTTCTTCTTACTCTGGAAATGATGCATAACTAAAGGGCTCACCACCAACCCCTCAGCGATCTCTCCCTCAGACTTCATCCTTCGATTTGTGAAATAGAAATTACAGCGATAGAATGTGAACTGTATCAGTGCAGTAATAGGGACAGATCAACAATCCTTGAGGACAGAATTGAACATCTCTGATTGGTTAGTCGTCATGATACCGTATCTCCTCCCCCTCGTCATGAGCCAATGACCATTTTTCAACATCACATGCATTAATTATCCAATCGTATGCCCTTTGACTCTCTTGTTGTATCTTGTTCATCTTGGCTTCCCACTTTGTTATCAATCGCTCGGAACAGAGCGTCTTCAACTGGTTTACCCAGGCTTTGGAACTCATGTGCTTGCGAAAATTGCTGGCGAAGTGACGAACACATACACGATGACATGCATTGGGTTCTTACCAACACTCAGACTCGCGCATCAGCCTCAAAATACCAACATGGCGATCAGATATGATACAAATACCTGGTCTATTGCCCACCGCCTACACAATGGTAATATTAAAATGATTAAGAGTTGCATGTATTCCTTATCAATTAAATTCTTCAACTTGGATTCAAGAATTAGGGTAACCTGTCTCAGACCTTCAAAGAACCAAGACCATGTCTCGATCGAGTCCTTCCCTTACACCGCAAAAGTAATGGGGAAGAGCTGATTATTTACATCATAGCCCACTGCTATGTACATGGTGCCATGATACTTCCCCTTAAGGAAAGTAGCATCAACGCTGATCACAGGGCGACAATGCGGCCATCCTTCGATTGAGGGTTTGAAAGCCCAAAAAAAAGCATTGAACCACACATGGTTGGGAATATTCATCGGCGTATAGCGATAGATTACCACCGAACCAGGGTTGGTTAGCTTCACGGCACACAAAAACTTAAGAAACACCGCGAAAGACTTATTCCAATCACCTAAAAGATCTGCAACAGCTTTCTGTTTGGCAAGCCATGCTTTGTTGTAAGTAATCGTATGATGGTTATTCCCCTGTATCATCATCCGGATGACCTTGACTTTCAACGAGATGTCTACGGCTAGACATGCTGAATGTGATCCGCAGCCAACTGCGATGATAGCTGTGCGTGATCATCTCTAAAATTCTGTGTGTTACAAGTATGAGCCTCGGTAATTTTATTGATCCTCCATCTGTTGCTACCCTTTGGCTTCATGGCTTTGAGACGCCATTTGCAGGTACGTGGCTCATCATTCTTTCATTGCTTGTACCTCAAATCAATTATCGCTCCCTTTGAAGTCAGCATACGTTATTCAACACCATGATGGATGGCTGAATCTACTGTGTGTTCTTACAATCAAACTCCATGCCAACCCTAAGGTCGGAATGAGGCAGGACAATAATCGATTCATCATGATCGTTGACTGCTTCTGGTATCCAACTCACATTGATGTACATTGAAAACGGATGACTCCATCCTGGAGTCGGAGCAGTAGCAACGATGTTATCTCTGTGGGCAGCTTGCACACAATCATCGTCATCATCATTCTCACCGTCATCATCATTACCATCCTCACTGTCAGAACTAGTAGACTCATCGACATTTGCATCTTCATTTGTTTCATGGTCTCCTTGGAAATCAGCCTCGGCTTCGCTGTCCACATCTTCATCAAAGTTCGACAAATAATCGTTCCCGTCGTATTGTATCCAAACAGTCCCTTCTGATGCTAAATGAACCAGGACGATAGAAAGGTCAACACCAAGATCATCATCGTCCTCATCGCCAGCAGCTTCCACTGGCATACATGGTTGAGACTGTGCTAGAACAGATTGATGAGAATGTACTGAAAAAATTGATTGTGCCGGGATGTCAGGAACATTGCGCTTTATGTACCACATCGCATAACAACATTGCGCGTTCTGAAGTATGTCAAATAATGTTTTGCAAAAACACATCATCCTTAACCCGCAACATATGTGGCATGCTCGGAGTTTGAGGCAGTTTAACCCAGATATTGATCTGGGAAGGTTCCTAGCCTACACCAACTTTGTCACAGATATCCCTTGCATAATCTGTTACTCCCCAATCAATTGTGAAGTTCAGAAGGACTTTCGGTTCCCCCTGGAACTGATAGTCACCGTTAATTTTCGTACATCGTTTATCCCAATAAAAAAAGATTGGGAATTGTTGAAATGTCATACCTATACCATTTGCAAACTATAAAGATTGAGAATTTAAAATTAAATGTGGCAGCAACACGATGTACTAATCCAATAACATAGGAAACTAATCTGAACTAACTGTTGATATTTGTAATTGTTTCCTAAATTACTATTAACTAATTATTATTTTAAACAATGTTGCATATTTAAATTATATATTTTAAACAATGATATTTAAGAAAATAACAGACAATGTGGGGGAACTAAAACCTATATATCATTTCCAAATCATAAAGATTGAGAATTTAAAATTGCATGTGGCAGTAACACGATGTACTAATCCAATAATATAGAAAACTAATCTGAACTAACTGTTAATATTTGTAATTGTTTCCTAAATTACAATTAACTAATTATTATTTTAAACAATGTTGCATATTTAAATTATATATTTTAAACAATGTTATTTAACAAAATAACATACAATGTGGGGGAACTAAAACCTATATATCATTTTCAAATCATAAAGATTGAGAATTAAAAATTATATGTGGCATCAACATGATTTATTAATCCAATAACATAGGAAATTAAACTGAACTAACTGTTAATATTTGTAAATGTTTTCTAAATTAATATTAACTAATTATTATTTTAAACAATGTTGCATATTTATATCACAGACAAATCAATATTTAACAAAAATCCTTACATTAACAAAATAACATATAATGTGGGGGTACTAATACCTATATCATTTTCATTTCCAAACCATAAAGATTGAGAATTCAAATCATTTCCTATATTCTTTCCCTAATTTAATTACTTCCTAATCTAACTATTTATTAAATTATTTTCTAATCTAAATACTTTTTAAATTAATTACTTCATAATATAATTACTCCCTAATTTAATTACTCCCTGATCTAAGTACTTCCTAATTTAATTACTCCTGGATTTAAGTAATTCGTAATTAAATTACTATCTGATTTAAATACTCCCTAAATTTTTCCATGATTTAATTACTTACTGATTTAAGTACTGCCTAGATTATTCCATGATTTAATTACTTACTAATGTAACTATTTCCTAAATTATTCCTTTCATTTAATTACTTCCTAAAATCTTTCTCTATTTTAATTACTTTCTAAATTCTTTTCATAATTAATTACTTTCTAATTTAATTACTCCCTGATTTAATTACTCCCCAGTCTAAGTACTTTCTAATTTAATTACTTCCTAAAACCTTTCCCTAATTTAATTACTTCCTAATTTATTTACTTCCTAATCTAACTACTTGCTAAATTATTTCCTAATCTAATTACTTCCTAATCTAACTACTTCCTAATCTAACTACTTCCTAATCTAACTACTTTCTACACTAACTAAGCATATTAAAAACATAAAATAAACAAATTTTAGGAATACCTTTAATATATTTATTCCTAAAACCTTTCGCGACAACTTAACCGTTGCAGTAACTCCACCGACGCAGCAACTTCAACTTCACCGTCGTAATAACTTCGTCGCAAAATTACATCGGAAAATTTTTACTTCAATTTCAATATAATAATTTAAAATTATATTGAAATTTTAAATATTTGAAGTCGAAGAGAAATGAGGGGAGGAAGTGAGCTTTTATAGAGGGAAAGGGGTGAATTTGAGGTGCATGGCCGATGTGGGTATCCATAAAACATCAAAGACGCCCTGCGCCTTCATCCTAACTAAAGGCGCAGGGCGTCTTCTTCTGTGAATGGCGCCATGCGTCTTTTCTCACTATATTTTGAAAAAAGATATAATTTGATAATTAATTTATTTGTAATCCTATTTTGAGAATTTTGTTTGTAAAAAAATTTAAATAAGAAAATAATCACCATCAATACTCCTCTCCTTCCCATAGAAAATTAAACATCCCGAGGAGAGTTTGTCGAGATAAATTTGGAATGGTTTCATCGGATAATTTATGTGTGATCGAACCTTATTCGAAATATAAGTTATTTTACAACATTGGTGATTTCATGACCCTAGCAAGTAGAATCCATAAAGGTTAAGAACCGGTAACTGGTCTTTGTTTCAATTCAAACACTTCCTTGACCCTCCTAGTCATTCCTTCTTGCCTGTTGAATTCTTCCATAAACTCACTATATCGATAGCAACGATATACAGGAGGATGCTCGGCATCGATCAATTGCTCGATTGGACCGATCATAGTATCCATGTCTGGTCCGTGAAACATGGCAAGTGATACTCGCGATTGGTGCTTGTTGGTGATCACACGATGATGCACACTCTTGTACCTTCCATTGCTAAGCACCTACACTTGAAACGAAGTATACTTTCTAAGTTATTTCATTTCTTTCGCCAAGTGTAGAAGTGTGCACTTATCGCATACTGGAATAAGTCAACGGAACAAGGAATAGGCATACCTGCATTTGATCCCCAAGATTAATGATCAACGAATTCGGAATAGGATCGACATCAAACCACTGCTCATCTTTGATCACTTGGAGGCCGGTCACGTTATCGGATTGAAGTAGTACAGTAAGCGCATTGACATCAGTATGTGATGCAAGACCCAACGTTAACTCTGGTTGCGGACATGGCGGATAGTAGTTAGCTTGTGCTCTCCTTCGAGGGCTCTTGCCAAGTCTTCGATTCAAGTAATCCTTTTCGAGTCCGAGCCCAAGAGAGATCAAGCTCAAAAGCCGAGTTAGCAATGCTCCTATTTCCTTGGCATATTCCCTTATCGCCTCCCTAAAGAACGACATATGATGTTACAATACAATTAGAACTACAAAACCAGACGATCTACAAGTCGGCCCCTACTCCGCTGAAAGATAATGTTATAAGAGAGGTAATGAACCACTGATCACATGGTTGACGGAAGGGTCAAAGGGTCATTACTTACCACTGAGCCCAATCCTCAACAAAGAAAACCATATACCTGTAAGCAGGAGGAATGCTTCGGAGTGGAAGGGTGAAATCCTCATCAGGATTCCAGGGATGCATCAAGAGCTCGCTCCACATTCCCACTTTCCGATCCCCGCTAACCTGAAGGTAACGACTTAACACTCTTACGGTCTTCGTACTATCAGCAGACGAGAACTTTGATTTCTCTTCCGGAGCTTGGTTAAAGAACTCTTCAATTGCGGCCAATATCCTGAGACATGTTTCCTCTGGCACTCTGTGATTGATTATCTGAAAAAACCCATAATCCTCACACGCCCTTGACACTTCTCTGATCAGCTTAGACGATACTTCGGAATCGTGATCTTGAACATAGTCTTTCATGTCTATCACTGGGATCGAAGGTAGTGGCCATACATCGATTAAACGTGGCCGTGCATTTTCTGGCAGGAGGTAATTTTGAGTAACTTGTGAGTCGAGACTCGCACCATTAGCCCATTGGAACGAAGACATTACCTCGCTTCGCTTCGTTACCTTTTAGTTGATCTGTCTTTGTTTCGTTCTTGTGTTAAAGCATAGTGTTATATGTATAGAGCTTGGAAAGGATATGGAGAACTTATAACTTGAGTTAGTTTACAGTGAAATTGCTCGTTCCATCATGTGAGTCACGTTGGGATAGGTTGCACCTATCTGTCAACCATGTTTGCTTTAGGCTGAAGCATAAATAGCACAATATGCTATCTGTTATTTTCTCAGTTTCAAATAAATTACGGGACATTATTAAAAACGGATATCCCAAATGAATTACGACGTTTTCATAACAAATAATCTTAAGAATTTAAGAAATCCAAAATATCCTTACTTTATATCATATCATCATCTTTATGATTAATTTTTCTCTCTCCATACACTCATACTTTCCTTTTCATATACACAATGACAAAATGATAAAGATTCATAAAATCAATATATTTTTTAATTATCGTATCAAGTTAATCTTTGGCAATTTATTTCGGACGGAGACAATATATACTTAGTCAAAATGAGTGAGATAGTATCTTGTTTCGATATTTATAGATTTAATCATTTTTTTAAATCAGGTGAATAAGTAATCTAAATATTTTTTAACGTCGGCTATTTTTAGATTTAGTCATTTTTTTAAATCAAATGTATAAGTTATATCTAAATAGTTTTTTAAAATCAGATATTGTTAAATTTAGTCATTTTATTTTACGTTGGGATAGGTTGCACCTATCTGTCAACCATGTTTGCACCTATCTGTCATTTTATTTTATTGTTCCATCATGTGAGTCACGTTGCACCTATCTGTCAACCATGTTTGCTTTAGGCTGAAGCATAAATAGCACAATATGCTATCTGTTATTTTCTCAGTTTCAAATGAATTACGAGACATTATTAAAAACGGATATCCCAAATGAATTATGACGTTTTCATAAAAAATAATCTTAAGAATTTAAGAAATCCAAAATATCCTTACTTTATATCATATCATCATCTTTATGATTAATTTTTTTCTCTCCACCCACTCATACTTTCCTCTTCATATACACAATGACAAAATGATAAAGATTCATAAAATCAATATATTTCTTAATTATCGTATCAAGTTAATCTTTGACAATTCATTTCGGACGGAGACAATATATACTTAGTCAAAATTATTGAGATAGTATCTTGTTTCGATATTTATAGATTTAATCATTTTTTTAAATCAGGTGAATAAGTAATCTAAATATTTTTTAACGTCGTTATTTTTAGATTTAGTCGTCTTTTTAAATCAAGTGTATAAGTTATACCTAAATAGTTTTTTAAAATCAAATATTGTTAAATTTAGTCATTTTATTTTACGAGATGAATCTACACTATATACTAAACAAATAAAGATGACTTTGTCCTGAGATGTTTTACTTTTAACTGTTCAATTTTTCATCCGATAATTCTGAATAAGTATTAATAAATTTAAAAAAAAATGCAATCAATAAACAAAATTAAAAAAAATATTAATCAATAAAATATATTGATAATTCCATATATTCTAGTTAAATTTTGACCAAAAAAAGATATAATTCAAATATCTTATCAAATATATTTTTAATACTAAATTACAATTTTAAAAATATTAAACTTTCATAATCATTTACAAATAAGATGATTCATATCAAATATTACTCTATCACTATTATATTATATCTTTCTTTTATCGTACGATCAATTATTTATTTACTTTCTTTGTCTCGTGCATTATTGCACGGGCTGGTAAACTAGTGAGATCTATACATGTAAAGTTCGTGACAATCATGAATAAAACGGATAAAAAAAATGCATTAAAAAAACGGATACTGCACTTGAATGCAACGTACCAATACGGATATTATGCGTGTCCTCATAAAAATACGATCAAAAACATGGGATTATGTGAAATATTTAATAATATTTATAACATGAAAAAAAATAACATTTTTAATGCAAAAGACGTATAAACACACATCATAATGTTCATAACAATTTTTCGCTAAAAAAATCAAGCACTTAAAGAAGTCTTCCACCATATAGGCATCGTCATCAAGCTTAAAAAGCATCATATTGCTCAAAATAAGTTGTAACTTGTCCATCAGGATGATTGATCGACTTGTTATTTATTTATTTTTTTTGTGATATGTATTTGTTATTAACTTATATGGTTAAAAGTTTTTTACTTAATCATTCAAGATAATTGAATCATTTTCTAAATTATTGAGTTAAATAATAGACCAACAGACCTACAGGTTACGCCCAAAGTTAATAAAATCATTTAAATGAATCGGGTTTACAATATGGACGTGTTTAAAATGTGTAACAAATGTATCTTCAAAATAAAAAAACGTATTTTTGTGTATCATTGAGAATTAGACGCCAAAATGTGTTTTTTTTTCTTCAAAAAAACAAATGTTACGTGTATAAAATCTATATTATTACATGAGAATTTATCCATCAACTCAGTAATTTTGTAACACTCACAGCTCACATCTACCTAAAAATAATACTATAATATTTAGAACAATCCCTAAATATTATTAGAACCGGATAATCTTTTAATAAGAAGATACAGAAACACAAACCCGTATTTATCCATAAATTCTCTATCTCGATGATTTCTTTGGCTCCGTTCTCTCTCTGTCTTTCACTTGCTGGATGCTCCCTTTTATAGAGTTCTTGCATCATGTCAAAAGAATTGCTTCTTCAAATATTGTGTCTGCACACATGTTAGAAATACACATCAATCAAACAAAACAGCCTCCTTTTCCCTTCATTTTCCTTATTTTCATTCTCTAGCGAATGGGGAACCATTCCAATGATCACACCAACATACAAGGTTGGACTTTTCATCAAGTCATCAAATGCACATGAACATTTGTTTTATATCGATTTAAAAATCAATACTCAATAAATCTCCACCTTGATTTTAAAATCAATCCTTGTCGATCACCTCCACCTGAAAAATTAATTTCGCTCAAGACACAAGTGTTGAATAGCCTCCGTCCGTCTCAATCAGAACCGCTAGGTCGCTTACTTCGAAGCAACCTTTTCTATGGCTCCACCTAAATCTCACCCTTGACTGCATTACTGCTTTCTTATCCATACTCTCATCTCCACATTGTTGATCACCATGGATCCTACCAATTTAAACAAGTTTATGGTTTCATAACCCTTTCATTAACACGAGTGTATCCCTGATAACATTCATCGATCCATCTTTATCATTGAATCGGAATCCCTTCGAGTCCAACCTCGACAATGAGATTAGATTCTTTTGTAGCTCTAGAACGTGTTTAATGTTTTCCAGAGTTCTCTTAACCCCGTCATGCATCTTTATGCGCACCGAGCCAACTCCCTCCACCTTAGAGATTGAATTATTCCCTATCACAACTTTCCTATCACATCAATCCTAGGATGAGAACAACAATCGCTGCGAGCACATGTGATCTATTGCGCCGCTATCAAAGATCCAATCTTCTTGAGATTTAGAACCTCCATCAGTTACATAAACCTCATCGTCACTAACATATTCAACCTTAGATTCTTCAACCTCGTGCTTGGTGCTTGTGGAACCAGGGCCATCGGCTTTAATAACGACACTACAGTTCCTTTTGATATGTCCTTCCTACTTCAACGCCAACATCTACGTTCATCGCTCTGACTTTTCGAACGGCCCCTCGATGATGAATTTCGTCCCGGTTACCCTCGAAAAGAGAGAACCTAGCCATGAGCTAGCGCTCAAAGGATGCCTTCCTCCGGAGTTAGAATGAGGCTGAACGTGTGCATGTGAAGAACTGTGGTAAAAGTTAACGTTTAGATTTATTGTGTGTGGCGATGCGTATTATTATTCTGTGAGTATAATAATATGCATTGGAAACTTTAGGCGTAGTCACTAAATATGGCTGACGTAAGATATTGATTGCAACTGTTGTGTGCTATGTGCTAAATACTGAGTGTTGTGAAGTGTTATTGTATGGTGTGTGTTATGCCTTATTTGCTACTATAGTGAGGGTGAATGCGTGACAGGAGTGTAAATCCATAAATTGATGAGATAACTCCATGGTATAAAACACAAAAAGCGTTGCGTCAGTCGTTGCGTTATATAGTGACTTGATGGTGACATTATTTCATCGACCCTGTTAGGACATTTTGGTATAAGTGTATCTTATTGCAGGAGACCCTGAGCTTCAGTTTGCCTGATCCCCTTTCGCGGATGCCCCTTTTGCTGAAGGTGAAGAGAGCTTACTTATGAAATTGAATAAGTCTCACCAAGGGCACAATTATAACAGTGATTATATTTATTGTCTGTCATCTCTGTGTGATTGATATGACGGTGAGTATAACACAAGTCTTGAGTGAACTGTTGAGTGCAACGGTGCGTGAGACTTAGACTGGGGACCTGTCGTGTCACAGTGTCATTGTCTCAGTTTGTTTAATATGGAGGTCTTGACTATCATACCATAATGGGTATGACACTAATAAATGATGTTGATAATATTTGGAGTAGCAATTGACGTGTGGTTTTAAGCGTTGTTACGTGGTGTTAGATGTGTTTATGTGACTAGGATGAATCACTGGTATGCTTATAATGATAATTGTGAATGTCAGATTGGCATGATAATTTCAGAGTGCTAGATCAAAGGATCCAAGTGATCATTTTCTTTTTCTTTTCTTATCTTCTTCTCTCGTGTAACCCCAGGTAAGAGGGCCGACACGCTATTGAGCTCTTATAGCTCAAGGTTACTATTTTTTGTGTCTTTCTTCTTATCTTTATTACAGGAGCAAGACTTGAAGGAGAAGTGAGATCTAAGATTTGATGCTAGATGTAAATTATGTGTGAAAGATATTCTGATCTTAGAAAGGGATATAAATTCCGCTACAAACGTGATATTCTGAGTTATGATTGAGTGCATTAAAAGTTTTTAAACTAATGATGTATAAGTGAACTTAGCTTAATTCTTATGACTAAGCTAGAAAGTATAGTTTTTGCCTAGGTGAGGCGTTGGGCCTAATGATAGTAATGTCACGTGGATTCCTATAACAAGGTCAGAAAAGTCGGGGCGTTACACTTGTCAAACAAAACCACCTCCTTTTCCCTTCATTTTCCTTCTATTCATTCTCTAACAAATGGGAAACCATTCCCATGATCACACCAACATGCAAGGTTGGACTTTTCATGAACATTTGTTTTATATTGATTTTAAATATCAATACTCAACATTCTTGTGGTCAAGTATGCATTAGGATAGCTACTTTTCGTACTATAGAAGCGGGTATAAGATCTTAATCATTGTCATATACTTTTTTACCGGTATCCGATTTCAGTTGCTTATCCGATTTTTTAATCGAACTGACTCGAGTATAAGTTAAACACAAAAAGTGAGCCTCGAGAGATTAGTAATAGGACAAGGTGTATCTCTATCTCTCGTGGTGAAGCTCTTGGTGTTTCGAGTGTAGCTCGTTTGTTCTTCTCCTTTGGATTAGTGGATTTTTTCGTCGTTGTCGACTGTCTGTGGTTTTCTCTCGCAAGGGTTTTCACGTAAAATCTTGGTCTCTTTTATTTATGTTATTTATATCCCGCTCATTGGTGTTATATTTGTAACGTTCCATTTAATCCGTTTTAGGTAGTAATAATAATTTACTAGTGACGTTAAAACTTACGAATCTTGGTCGTAACAATATCTCTAAGAATGGGAAAAAAAACTAGAAAAACCCAGACATACAATCTACAGCAAATTACATACCACATAATCTGCTAAATGATTCCCAGCCTACTACAAATAGCACTTGTAATAACCTCAGGCCTATTACATGTTCCACGAAACAATCTCAAGTTTCTTTCCTACCAAATCGAGTAAATAATAGCATTCATTCTCCTCCTTATAATGCCCTCGTTTCCCTTTATTGATTTTTATGATCCAGCACCAGCATTGTTGAAAGCTGGTAGCCTTATGCTTCAGGTTCAACTTGTTTAGCACCAAGTCCACAGTGCATCTAGTAAACTCACAGCTTAGGAAGAGACGATCCACAGCCTCAACACCATTTTTGTAAAATAAGCATGAATCCTTCATGATAATATCCTTCTAATATAACCAACTCCTGATCCTTATTTTGACAGCAGAACTAGCCACCGGATAAAAGAAAAACTGCGATGGATAACTTTGTTCCATAACAGTGAAATCCGTTCCATGACAGGGTTCTTATTCATCAAAAGAACGTATCCCTTACTAACTCAATTACCCTCTTGTTGAGTTCATATGATTTGATGATGACATTGATTAAATAAATTGATCATGAGTATAGGTTGTTAGAAAAACACACGAAGACCCGGACCTTCCCTATTGATATCAGAACTGAGATAGGTGTGATTAAGGCCCAGGCTTTCCCTAGTTTTCTATATATGCCATAAACATGAAAAGTTTCTGTTTTGGTGATTATGCTGAGTTTGTTAAGTGCTCATTAATTAGTTTTAATATCTTTTATATGGACTGACAATATATTGAGCAAAATTCGAATATTTTGCTACAAATCGATTTTGGATTGTTTTATAGACATGGAAAGTTTTGGAGATCGAAGAACGGAAAGAAGATCAGATTGCGGCCCAAAAAAGGATGGAGATCCAAACTTGCTGATTCCTGGAGTTCAATAAAAGGGAGATCATCACCATGAAGCAAAGACACCGATTGCCTACATAACTTTGCCATCATATTATAATCGAAGAACAAAGAGCCAACTTGCTATCCATAGAAGTTAAATCCAGCTCCACAAACATCCACAAGCCTAAGACGATGATCCTTTGGTGTTTTGGAGCTGATACACAACAACAAACATAAGCTACTGTTGTTGATTGACAGGAGAGTTGATCAAGACGACTTCTTTGGTTGAAGGTGAGAGAACCAGAGGAAGACCCGGGCCTTGTTGAAGACAAGGGTGCCAATTTATAAGGAGTACAATCAAGGAGACTAAGGACCACAGAAGTACGAGGTGTTGCTACAGAGGATTAAAGCTAAGGGTGCAAGAGTTCTATTAAGGAGGATAGGAACTAGAGGTGCTAAGGCTTAATCCGGGGTAGAACAGGGTGTACTTAGGGTGACGTCTGGGGGATTGATACAAGTTGTAATTGGTGTTGACTGTGTTACCAAGGTCTTGATGATATAGGGGTTCTCTGACATTGATCTGGAGGATTGATGAAGGAGAGGGAGAATGGTGTGTACTTGTGAAAGAGATCATAGTGCAAAGTTCTCAAAAATCCCACTGGGTACTGCATGTAAATCTCTTGTTTCATAAAAAGGGCAAGAGATGAACCAGCATTAACACTGTGTCCACTCTCTTTTTACTGTTTTCGTTCTTGATCACATAGCAAACAAGCATAAAAAATAATTGGTGACTTATAAACAAATAAACAGGTTGAGAAACACCGAGGCCTTCCTAAAGACCCGGGCCTTCCACATCAAGAAAGTGAAAAAGAGTTTGAAAATCCATTGAGATACTCAATTAACCCCCAACAACCC
>JAOVYX010022387.1:0-14686 GCA_035668315.1 Drosera spatulata
AGTCACATAACATCCACCAAAATCATTTGAAAACCCGTTGTCTTTTGTGAAAGTGTTTTTGTTTTTCATAAATACTATGTGTGATTTAGGTTCGTGGTCCAAAATCACTACGTCTCTTGCGTGTACTTCGGTTTGCTAAACCCTCACTTACATGCCGAAGGTCCCCCTGCAGAGGGCAGCCTCACACCCATTCAGTCGATGTTTTGACCCGCAACTTCTTATCGCTGTGCATACGAAGAGAACCTCACTTGTCCTCTTACTAGCTAAATTTAACGTTTGGCTCAGTCAAATCCGCTTTGAACGCTCGTTGAGCCAAAGAACCTGATCCCGGAGGATCCACTATACGATCTCATCGACGACTACGGACTTGTTCAGTTATCTTTAGTTTGTTATAAAGTTTGTTGTAGTGTTCCTTAAATCCACATTTTCTTTACCGTTAAACATAATAATCATAAAGATTACCCATCGTTCTTCTCCATTTCTATCTTTCACGATATTACATCATACTAGATGTATCGTTTGGTCACGAGGACGTTTGCATCATATTGAATATCCCGACCCCTGGGACGGACGTCTCGACCTCTGGAACGGGTGTCCCGGCCTCTGAAACGAGCATCCCGGCCTTTGGGATAGATTCTGTCCATTATGACCTTTTGACGCATTTAATTCTATAACTTCTCGTATACACATTCAAAACTTATTTTGTAAAATTCTACACAAAATAGAATCTATAAGCTTTTTATAGAATCAAAGTTCTTATCATGAAGCCTTACCAATAATTGGAATTAATTTGTTCAAGTTTATAATTTCTGCTAGATTGGACAGTTTGACCTTTATTCACTTATTATCTCATAAATCATTACATATAACTTCAAATTAAGAGTTATAAACTGTTCTGAAAACTAGACTTGAAGAGATTTTCAGTGATATAAGACTCGTTTTCTAACTCTTACTGAGTGATTCTGAATTAAGTTATAAAGCCAGTTCTATAACCAATTTTTACAGATTGACATATCCAAATATTTTGATTTATATCTTAAGATTCACAATTTCAAATCATGATATTTTAACTTTATTAGAAACTAGACATATAAGGCTTCAACATATATTAAAATCAGGATTTATTTCAAATCCTATAGTTTTTCATTCACACATGAAATACAGAATGGATTGGAATAGGGTTTGGTTACCTCTCGACCGTTTTTTACGTTTGAGACTTTGTTTGATGATAACTCTCACCCTACATGTCCGATCTTCACACTGTTAAATTTGTTGGGTTCCTGACTTCGTCTCGGACGTCGTGGTAGTCTTGGATTAGAGATCTGATAAGTTTAGAGTAAGATCCGATCAAAACAGTATGAGTTTTAAAGTGATAATCGTGTGTGAAACTTAAATTCGTGATAACTTGTGATCCGGAGATCGGATTAACGTACCGTTTGTGGCGTTGGATTTCTTGATTCGTTCTCTTCATTGTGACTATCAATCTCACTGATTTTGTTGAAGTATGAAGATGATGTTGTGATGCAAAGTGTAAGTGTTATGTGAGGGAGAGTGTGAGTCTGAGAGAAATGAAAGAATGATGATGAAAAGAGGAGTTGAGTGGAGGATTGATCATTGAAAGAAGGTGAAAGTCGTTGTGGTGGTGGTGGTGGTGGATGATGAGTGGGAGATGGTTGTGGTGATGGTGGTGATGGTGGTGATGGTGGTGATGGATGATGAGTGGAAGGTGGTTGTGATGGGAGGTAGTGAGTGGGTAGTTGTGAGTGGGAAGTGATGAGTGGAAATGATGAGTGGGAAGTTGTGGGTGGGATATAGTGTGGATTGTGAGTGGTTGATGAAATGAAGAAAATGGTGGGTGGTGGGGTGTGATATGTTGGATGCATTTGTTTAGGGTATTATGATATTCCATATATCATATTTACAAAAGTCTCGTATAATTTTATCTCCAAAAATTATTTTGTTCGGACCGTAATGTTCCAAACATTTTAGTAGAACGTTCTACCGAAGAAAATATTATTTTCGAGATTAAAAATTTTGCAACTGTACGCGACTCTCTTAACTCCGTAACGTTCGTTACGTATGTCACACTTTGTAACTTTCGTTACTTGTCATATTTTTAATCTTATTTATTCTAAACATATGCTTAACACACACATATATATATATTCATCTCAAAATTCTCGGATATTACAACTACACTTCCTCTTTCACATTTACATACACATTCCTCCCCACTCCAAATTTAGTTTTTATTTTACTTAATATTATTCTCACAACCCACACAATCCATCATTCATTTTATCCACGCCCTCATCCATCGCCACGCCACCGCCACTCCTCATCTCCATCTCCTCCTCTCTTCCTCTCCTCCTCTCCTTCGGTTCTCCTCGCACAAGCTCACAACTACGTAACCATTCTCAATACAAGCTTACCGTCTCCCCTCTTCTACCATGAAACCCTAAATCAAATCTCAGATCCCAGCATCGAAACGCATCGATCACACTTTTGATATCTTGAAGAATCATAGCAGTACCCATATGCAAAAGGGTTCTTTTCCCTTGTCGATATTCGACGAAGTTGAGGAAGATAAGGATGAGAAAAAATTTGATCATGTGGGTAAACCATTGGTGGTTGAGAGTTTGAGAAAAAGGGTTGATTCGGGTGTTGGGATTGGGGATCGAGATTGCATGATTCAAATCAGGAGATGGATACTAAAATTGGGTTACGTTTGGATCTTGATGGGTCAGGTTTGAATTCAAGAGTTGACCGGAGTTTGGGTGAGCGAGGCGAGGTGATTGATGATGATGGTGGTGGTGGTGATGATGAGAGGGAATTTGAGGGTGCATTTGATGTTAGTGATAGCGGTGTGAGTGAATTTGAGGGTTCTTTTGATAGTGGATTTCTTATCGTATTTGGCTAATGCTTGATTGATAATTATTTGTTGCCTTGGTTTTGGTTGGGGACAAAGCTAGGGTGGGATTGCCCTAGGTGATCGCAAGCCGTGAAAAGCAGGTCAGGTAGTGTTCTAAAATGTTCCAGGCAACTCTAAGCCCTAATCTCCAAATCCGATCTCGAATCTGACTCATTCATCTTCGAAAAACTCATCCTAGCCAGCTTTTCATCCCCCCACCCTCGGTCGACTCTCTCGACCATGGCGTTCGGCTCTTTCTCCATGCGTGAGTCCCGACACTTTCATGTACAATACAATTCTCGAGTATTATCCAGATATGATAACCCAAATGATACCATAAAAAGATCTGTTGAGATGAGGAGTAGATCCTTAGTTCCTGATAGTTTCTCTTTTGCATTTAATTTGAAGGCGATCGCGAACTCAAGGGTGTTGGGGGTTGGGATTCAGGTACATTGGTAGGTTTTGAGTAATTGGTTTAGTGCAGATTTATTTGTTGGGACGATGATGTGAGTACGTATAGGGAATGTATGTGTTTGGGAGATGCACGGAAGGTGTTTGATGAAATACCTGTGAGGAATGTGATTGTGTGGAAAGCTATGTTGACTACTTGATTTAGAGGGGGAGTTGTTGGGGATATGAGGGTTGTGTTTGATAGGATGCCGATGAGGGATCTTACGTCGTAGAATGTTATGTTGTCAGGTTATATGAAGGTGGGAGCTTTCATTTCTTATAACTTGTCTTTCGATGTTGCGTTTAGATGGAAGCATTGTTATTGTTGTGGTGTTTTTGGAATATACCATTGTGGCTATTGCATTGTATAATAGATGTCTAATAACTTGTTCTCTGTATATTGCTACTTTCAATTCAAGTATTATAATTTTTATTTTGATTCATGTGTTTGTTGTGTCATGTACTACATTGTTAGTATCACATACTGCATCTCAGTTTTGTATATTGCAATGCATCTCGATTTTATATTGCAATTCCATTTGGAAATAACGGACATAATTTAAATATGTGTTGTATAGAGTTGGGATCATATTTTTTTCAACATTGCAAACCGTCTATGCCATCCTATTACATGAAATAAGCATATAAGTTCTAGATACTAATTTAATCTTGGTGGGATACAAGGTGTAAGAAAAGTAGAAGAAATAATATAAGTCTAAATGCAATGGCATGAAGATGACAATTTGATCTTGCTTTAAAACTTGCATGGACAATATAGTACCTAAGTAGTCTCATGACATTATCAACAAATGTGAAATTGATGTGGTATTTTAATTTAAGATAGTAATGTCTTCAAAGAGATGTTTTTTTTAACCAAGTAATGTTGAGGTAAGAAGGTAACTTTCATAAATATGGACGTTAAATATGTTACCTTATTACATGAAATGAGCATACAAGTCCTAGATGATAATTTAAGCTTGGTGGGATACATGGGTAGAAGTAAATTAGATGAGTACTGTATATAAATATAAATGTAATGGCATGAAGATGACAATTTGATCTTGATTCAAAATTTATATAAACAATAGTACTTAAGTAGTCTCATGAATTTATCAACAAATATGAAGTTGATGGTTTTGTTCAAAACTTGAACAATAATACTTTAAGTAGTCTAATGAAATTACCAACAAATGTGAACTTGAATGTATACTACAAGTTGTTTTTTATAACACATATTCTTTGATATTTTTAATAGAAATGACAACCCCAAAGCTATTGTTACCAACACGTGAGCCGACTTTTGCAAGCGGCTTGTTGACAACCTATTAAAGAAGTACAACGTTCGCTATAGAATTTTTACACCGTATCATCCACAAACGAGTGGATAAGCTGAAGTGTCTAATCGTGAGATCAAAGAAATTCTTAAGAAGATTATCAATCCCAAAGGGAAAGACTGGAATGATAAATTAAATGACATCCATTGGGCATATCGCACTGCTTATTACAAAACGCCACTAGGAATATCTTCCTATAAATTTGTATATAGCAAAGCTTGCCATCTTCCTGTTAAGATTGAGCATAAGACATATTGGGCTATTAAGCAGGTCAGCTTGGAGTATCGAGATTGTGAGAAGAAGAGAGAGCTCTAGATTTCTTAGCTATACGAGCTATACGCCATGATGCTTATGAGAATACTATGATTTATAAAGAAAGCTCCAACAAGCTTCGTGATTGAATGTTTTTTAGGAAGAAGTTTGAAGTGGATGATAAAGTTTTTCTTTATAATTCACGCTTAAGATTATTTTCAAGAAGGCTCAAATTCATATGGGAGGGACCATTTCTAGAGAAAAAGGTGTTCAAGGGCGAGCGTGCGGAAAAGGTGTTTAAGGTCAATGGTCATCATCTCAAATTATTTTATGAGTGAGAGCACGGGGTAAATGAAATCCCCATGGAAGTGGTTACACGCGTAGTTGAGCATTGAATGCATTACAATGTAGTTGAGCCAACGATGTTAAACAAGTACGCTTCGTGGGAGATAACCTATGTTCATTTGTTTTTCATTTGTCATGTTTTTAGTTTAGAACTTTGTTTTCGTTTCAATAGTGTTAATATAGTTCACATATCGTGTTTTGTTCCAAAAATACTTGTAACGTATCCTATTTGTGCTTTTAGAGCATTATGAATGAGTCGGGACATTTTACGCATTTAAATTTCTTATTTCTCGTGTGTCACGATCGTGAAGAACAAGCATATGACGACCGTGGCCATCGAAGAAGTTTTACATAGAAAGTTCCTAGACACGTTACGCCCGTAACATACCTTGTCACGTTAGTGACACTTGAAATCAAAACGGGAAAAAAAGAAAAATAAAATCTCAGGTTGATAAAAAAAATTTCATTCTTCAAATCAAAAACTACAAAGGTTTATGGAGCGTCCAGAGGGCTGCTTAGATGTGAGCCGACCAGTAGTATTTGCAGGAGTAGTTCAACTTGTTCATGCGCGTTCAGCTTCCCCCGCAACACACTCTGTGATTTTTTCAATTATATTTAATCCCAGCTTTTTATTTCTCTTTATACATTGGGGACAATCCATGATTTAGCTTGGGGTGGTTTAGATATTTTATTTCCTTTTTTTTATTTTTGTTTGAGTTTTTATGTTTAGTTTTAAGATGTCATTTTAGCGATGTTTTTATTTTTTGTTTAATTTTATTTCTTTATTTTGATTGAGTCATTTATATAATACATACATATGTATGCACACACGCGCACGCACACACAGGGTGATGATAATAGGCTACGGTGGCTGAACAACATAATCCAGCCAACTCAGACGAAATAAATGTCAGCCGTCCACGTGGTAGAACGAACGGTTCGATTTTAAACAAAAAGAAAAAAATGACTAGAGCGTCCGAATCTGTTTTAGGTGCACGTCCGTTTCAAACAAAAACGGACGAAAAATTACAATTATACCCCTGAATTAATAGTGAATATTCCTTTTTTTTCTTTTTTAACTTTTCATTTAGAAAAGAGACGTACATTGTAAAAGAAACAAGAAAAAATATTAAATTTGAGACCGTCCACGTTTGTTTTAAACGGATTATACAGAAAGTGTTGTCTTGGACTTTTTTTTTTTTTTACTCTGCATCGTCCGATAAAAAAAATATGGATTATACAGAAAGTTTTGTTCTGGACTTGGGTTTTTTTTCACATTGCTTTGTCTGCTTAAAAAAGAGACGCATTATACAAAAAGCGTTATTTTGGAAATTTTTTTTTCCTACTTTCCACAGTCCGTTTTAAAAAGAAAGACGGTTGTTATTTCAAAAATAAGCCGTCCGTTTCTATAGAAGCGGATTATACAGAGTGAATAAAATAAAAACAAGTCATTTTGTTTGTGCCTCAATCCCTAAAGTACATATACATTTGTTTCATTTGATCACCAAACATCATCAAAATACACCAAAATCCATTCAAAACTTCCTCAAACGGATGCATCAATCAATAAACCAATTCATATTCGATCCATACAAAGACTTTAACCTAAAAAACCAACTAGGCCGAGCTTTACAAATACATCAACGATTAAGGCCGAGCTCTACATTTCAATAATTCTCATGCTATCCAGAAACAAAATGTGAGCGATGTCCTCCGTCCATTTTTCAATACATGTAGAGTGCTAAATACTGAGTGCTGTGTGCTAATATACCATGCAGGGTTATTGACTGTTGTGTAAAATACAATGTGAGCTTTCACATTTTGTTTGACTATTGTGTTGATTTCAGAGTACTAAAACAAAGGTTCCAAGTGATCATTCTCCTTTTCTTTTCTTACCTTCTTCTCTCGCGTAATTCCCTGGGAAGGGGTCCGACATGTTATTGAGCTCCTATAGCTCACGGCAACTATTTTCTGTGTCTTTCCCTTTTTCTGTGTTACAGGAGCAAGACTTTGAGGAGAAATATGACCTAAGATTTGATGCTAGATGTAACGTATGTGTGAAAGGTATTCTGATCTTAGAAAGAGATGTAAATTCCGTTGCAAAGGTGATATTCTGAGTTAAGGTTGAATGCAATAAAAGTTTCTAAACTAATAATGTATAAGTGAACTTAGCTTAATTCTTATGACTAAGTTAGGATGTGATGAGTATATCTGGTTGGGACAGTGACCCCAACGATAATAATGCCACATGGATTCCTATGAAAAGGTTAAGAAAGTCGGGACGGTACATGTCCTTATTTAAGGGATCGAAAAGTATGATCTTCCAATGCTCCACGTTGAAGATAACATGACATGGTTGTCTGATACATGTGTAGGCATGAAAATGACCTCCTTTTCCATGAGCGACCCTTGCTCTTTATAATTGAAAAAGAGCCAAGGCCCCGTCTCCCCAACCTCTAAAAGCTTCTTGTTTCTCTTCTTTAACCAAGCTTTGAACATGTTTAGCTTGATTCACTCTAAGTTTTATCACGTTTTCTTCTATCGTGTTGACGTCTTTATATTCATAATTGTATTGATTTTGATACCTCGGTGTGAGTTGTAGGAAGAATTAAGCAATAGGACGATCAAAAGGTGTTGAAAACGGAGCGTGATCGAGCAGAGATAAGCGGGACAAAACAGACGAAGTGTTTGGCTCAAGCTAACACTCAAAGCTCCTAGGCGCAATGTTATCTCAAGCCCGGGCGCCATCCAACAAGAATGCACTGCTTCAGGAAATTTACTAAAGCACCCGGGCGCAGCTCTTCACCACGTCTGGGCTCGAGGTCAAAAGCCAACAATGTCCTTTCAGTGAAAAATACAAAGCGCCCGGGCGCCGTGTATATCTACGCCCGGGCGTGTCTCGAGTTTCTCTCTAACATGAATGGTTATAAATGCTCCCCTTTGGTCCCAAATGAAGGTATTCAACTTCATACCACAACATACATGAAAAAAGAGGGTTTTAGGTGATGTCTTTGAGGGGTGGAGGCCATGATTCATCGGGAACGAAGCGATGCCGAAAGTTTTCATTGGATTGATCCGGATTCCATCTTGTGATTAGTTTAACATTCTTGATTTGTTTTGATTACCGTTTTATGCTATGATGATTTTCATGCACGTTAGGTGTTTGTTGAATTGTCTTAGTACTCGAATCATGAGCTAAACCTTGCATTAGGATTGTGATGTAATCGGATGATTTTATTGATGTCACTTTTATGTTGTTAATATAGTTTTGATTTTTTTGTGGTTACGATATGTGGTTATGCTTAATGCTTCGAAAAATTGATCACTTGTTGTATGATCCATGATATGATTTGACTCCGAGAGGATAGTTTTGTATCGAGAACTCGACCACATATCCACACGTCGAACGCGAGATCGAGAGATCACTTGCGTGACATGCGAGATACGTTAGGAACCCACGAACTTCACGCTCACCATAACGCGACGGCCTCTTACCGAGAGGTGTTAAAGACGGTGTTTAGTTTGACGTAGTCTAGGGCCCGAGAGAGTGTAGATTACACCTTAGGGATCCATCTATAACCACGACTCATGATTGGCTAGTGAAACGACGTAGTGACTAGATATAATCGAAAGACGAAGTCGAAACCCTACCTTCTCACATATTTAGAACCCCGATCTTGGATGTTTGTGTGCGTTTGATTTTGATTAGCTTAGTTTAGTTAGTAGAACCCTTAGTGCCATGTAGCGACTCATCACGTTTTGATTGTTTTAACCAACGAAACACTATTCATACTTCGATCGTTAGATTTAAGTCCTCGTGGGACAATAACTCACATACTCACTTGTTACTTGCTAATGACACATACACTTGCGTTTAGGCGTGATATATAAAGTCCAAAATGAACTCTTTTTTGTTGGAGGAATAGAAATACACGGGAAGAACACATACAAAGGGATCCCTCGTTGACGGCCTTGTGATGAAGAGAAAAACATAGACTTCGATTATCGAATTGAACAAATGTCTCGGATTGGAGGGAACGGAAAACCTCTTAAGTAAGGTTGTAGAATCCGTTCCGCTCCTACTCGATTACATAATTTCAGCCCATTTATCAAAGATTCTACTTATCTTGCTTTCACATATCGACTTCTTTGCGTATCCCTTCGGACCCCGTAAAGGACGTGACGGCTCGATCGGAGCAAGCTCGATGTGAGCCAGCTCGGCTACATGTCCCTTATCGTGTCCATGCAAAGGAATCTCGATCATATGGATCTCGGTCATGAGCTAGCTTTGAGTTGGGACCTCTGCAACCCGAAGATCATGGCCATGTGCGTCATAGTCCCGAAGATCCTCGCCTCGTACATCCTCGTCCCATCGTTTCTCATCAACTTTCCTTTCCCAAATAATATGTCATGAAATTGACCTATTCAACTCAACTTTCGGGAACAATGCCAAAATGTGATCAGGAAGAGGAATCTTCACGAGCTCGATTTGGTTTGAAATCTAGGGTTGAGTTCTCATCTGAAACAAATAGGAAAAATTATTACTCCCTCTATTCCGAATTATATGAAACAGTTTGAACTCGACACGGGATTTTATATGAGAGTTGAATTTAATTATTATATTATATTTTTCTTATGATGGTAGAAGGTGATGTGAAAGTATATGAGAGAATGTGAGATAAGTTAATGGGGTGTGGTAGGATAGTGTGTTTAATTTAATATAAATTTGATACCAAATATAGAAATAAAGCAAGTATTGTATATATTTTGAGAAGGCTAAAAAAGCAAGGCGTTGTATTTTATATGAAACGGAGGGAGTAATAAAAATTATGGAAATATGTAGAAATTCAAGGGACGCGAAATATGAAAAATATTCAAAAGTTACAATATCCAACGCCTAATATTGATCAAATAAAGACCTCGACTGATATTGCGGCTTCTGAACTTGATTCGGTGGATAAATGCGTAGGCATATGATTCCCGTGTACCATGTTAGGTAGTCCTTCATGGTTATCATAGGGAATGACTCATCCACAATGGCAGATAAACATTCCTGTCATTCATCCCACAAAGCAACCTGTTAGCTGACCCATTCCACATCTCTCTGCTCAAAATCAGCTTTTGGCTCACAAATGTTTTGATAGTCAATTGGAGCCCTAGTTATCCCTTGAAGATAGCCGAAGTGTCTCATAACCCTATCGAGCTTCTGGTACTCCACCTCATCGAGGTGAATGAGATGGGTGTGTCATCTTCGCACATACATACTCAAAGAGTCGAAAATCCCACTCCAGCTTACGGTCAGATCGCTTATAGGGACACCATGTGAACGCGTTCGATGCCATCCATTCAAATTCTCCATGATAGAAGATAACACTGTGATGAGAATTCGATGCCATCCGGTCGAATTCTCCATGATAGAAGTTACATCTAACATCAAAACTAATATCACACTTCTCTTCAAGTCTTACTCCTGAAACAAAGTGAAGAGAAAAGACACAAAAATAGTTGCCGTGAGCTATCGGAGCTCATAACATGTCGGTCCCCTTACCAGGGGTTACACGAGAGAAGAAAGTAAAAAAAATAAATAAATGAGAATGATCACTTGGATCCTTTGTTCCAGCACTCTGAAACTATCATACCATTCTAACAATCATAATCATCATCACAAGCATACTAGTGATTCGTCTTATTCATATAAGCACATTTAACATCACGTAATAACGTTCGAAACCACATGTCAATCCACACTTTTGACATCATCAACGTCATTTACTACTGTCGTATCATTTCTGGTATGACAGTCAAGACCTCCATATCAAACAAACCGAGACAATGATACTGTGACACGACAGGTCCCAAGTCCAAGTCTCACACACTGTTGCACTTAGCAGTTCACTCAAGACTTTGTTATACTTATCGTCATATCAATTACACATAGACGACAGATAATAAATGCCCTCAATGTTATAATTATGTCCTTGATGAGACTTATTCAATTTCGTAAGTAAACTCTCTTCACCTTTAACAAAATGGACATCCACGAAAGGGGATCAGCCAAACCGGAGCCCAGGGTTTCCTGCAATGAGATTCCCTCATACCAAAACGACCTCACAAGATCGATAAAAGAATATCACCACCAAGTCATTGCATAACACATGTAACAGACACAACGCTCTTTGTGTTTCATACCACGAAATTATCTCATCAATTTATGGATTTACACTCATTTCATACATTCATCCTCATTATACCGGCAAACAAGGCATAACACACACCATGCAACAGCACTCCACAACACTCATTATTTAGCACACAGCAATTACAGTCGGTATTTTACGTCAGCCACAATTAGTGACTATATCTAAAGATTCCAATGCATATTATTATACTCATGGTATAATAACTCGCATCGTCACACACAATAAACTTAAACGTTATTTTTTTATCATAATTTTTCACATACACACATTCAACCTCATCCTTAAGTGACAACGAGCAGAGTCTCCGGTTCCTATAATATAATAAGATACGCGTATTAAGTCAAACCCTTGTGAATGATTGTTCACATTATGAAGTTAACCATATTTGTTCGTATTTCTTGAAAAACCGCCATAGTACTATTATGTGGTGGTGTCAAGCTTTGAGAAAAGTCTTTGATGCTTATTTTGATAGTCCATGATGATGATTTTATGTATTTATCATCATTAGAAGTGTTTGTGAACATTTGGAGTTGTTTCGGGATCAAAATGATTCATTTGTGGATTCTATCCAATATGATCATTTGACACGTTTAAATCTATAACTTCTAGTATACAACTTCAAAAATTAGTTTATAAAATTCTACATAAACTATACTACATAATTTTTTCATAGAATTAGAGCTTTTATCATAAAATCTTATCAATAATAACAATTTATTCGTTCAAGTTTACATTTTTCATTAGATCAGACAATTTAATATTGCTTCTCTAATCAGTTCAAAAATCCTTATATACAATTTCAAATCTAATGTTTTAAACTGTTCTGAAAACTAGATTTCAAGGGCTTTCCATCGATATATGGCTCGTTTTTTACTCTTTCTGTGTAATTACAGATCAAGTCACAAAATGGTCCCTATAATCAGTTTTTACAGATTAACATATTCACATATTTTGATTTATATCTTGATATTCATAACTGCAAATCATGATATATCAACTTTATCAGAAGTTAGGCATGATTATTCAATATATATTAAAATTGAAATTTATCACAGAGTCTATGACTTTCTATAAAATTTTTAATTTTCAAAAAACTTATATTATTTCCCTTTTTATACACTATTTACCTTTCTTTTCTTTCTTTTTTTTTTTTTTACACAAACACCAATACACACATACTTTGCACACATATCGCACGATACAACACCACCTGCACTCTTCTTTTCACTTTTATTACTTTTATACATATATTGTATACACGCATTAAATATATATGTTATTTCCTTTATCATAATCCTTTTACCCACTTTCCATATATAATAATCACACGCTCAAGCATAGCATCCTCTTTTGTTAACTCCATTTCTTCTCAACGAGACTCCTACTCACACCAATTTAACTTTTCCCTTTTTATGTTTTTTTTATCTTCCTCCTCTTCCTCTTTTACTACACTTTTAGTAGCATAGAAACTCATACACACCCGCGGAGCTTATAGCAACCCAAGGTTAAAGATCAACCACCATGAACACAACAAAATCGACCACGGCCAGTGATGATAATCAAATCGACATAGTGACACAGTAATATGAGGCCGATGTTGAACTCGGAAACCGAGCTTGATCATCTTTTAGGTTGACTACAAGATCAGAAACGTGGCCAGACTAGAGATGGTGACAATAAACCTATGACCTTACCCTTGTTTCATCCTAGATTATTCACACGTGAGACTAAAGAAACGATTGAGAGGCGAGAGGAACGCTCACCTTCACTTATATATCAGCCCCCGTAACGACAACAACGACGAGGAGGAGGAGGAGTTAGGCGCCGTCTTGCTTGTTTCTCTAGACACGTTGGGGAGAGAAAATGGAGCGGAAATAAAAGAGATAAGAGGGTGAAGTGAAGAGGATGAATGGAAAGTAATGGAGTGGGTGAAGTGGAGGAGAAGGTGGGGTGAGTGGAAGAAGCAGGGGAGTGTCGGATGCCTGAAAAAAAAAAAAAAAAAGGATCATGGATCCTAAATATTTATGTATTAAGATTTAATTTATTTGTGTTTGAAATATTTTTGTTATGATTTTGATATATAAATTTTTATAATTTCGTCAAATAAATTATGATATTTAATAATTTATTTATTTTTAATTATTTAAATAATAAATTAGTACGAATTTTTTTTGGATATTATATCATGGTTCTCGAAAATATCTTTCTTGATTCAGGAAGGGTCTCTGGACGATCAATGAAGGATCGCTCATTACTACAAATATACAACAACAAAAAATTCAAGATATCGAGAAAAAATATACAACAATCACTATTCGATTAGGGAATAAATTAAACTACGCTCGATCAAAATTTACCTGTAACAGCGTGCAACAAAGAGCAATATTCTTCATCTTAGCTTGCAATGACCCATACAAACCCCTATAGGTATGCGACAACACCACAGCACCGCAAGCATACTCATGAATCGTCGTTGGGTCCATGAAAACTTGAGATATCGAGGATGAACAAGTTTCTTTCTCGTCGTCGGGAATCTGTAATACCCCAAGGAAATGCTTAAATGGTTTGATTGTACTAACTATACCAACAAGGTTTACCTTCCTTTTCGGTAGCACATCACTTTAGAACTCCGCAGTTAAGTGTGCTTAACGCGGAGTAATGTTGGGATGGGTGACCTCCTGGGAAGTTTTTCAGGGTGTGCGCGAGTGAGGTCAAAGCGCATTGAAAGGACTAGTGTTGGTATGTGGGGCCAGTTGTCAGCCTGACGAGAGCGGTTCTTGGTGACGTTTCGGTAGTAAGGATTTGGCCGGGGCGTTACAGAATGATATCAGAGCAGGGTTTATAGGTTAGAGTTGAGGAGATAAATGAACAACAGACAAAATGTGATAAAACGAATATATGGGTTATATAAGAGACTAGTTGTATTTGATGATGTCAGGATACTTACGCAGTGTCTATTTGTTCCTTAGGATGGACCACGAGGGAGTACCAGTCGAGCAGGTGTTGTCACGAGTACCAGCCATGGTGGACGACGCGGACCTGGAGATATGCTTGACCTTTTTGGAGCACGTGGTTATCCCTGCGGCTATCAGGGATAATCCGATCTTCGAGCTTCCTATCTATCAGGCGCTCATCCTGCTGAGGGCGATACCACTTTGGGGAGCAGACGATTGGGTCCACCAACACTTCGAACT
>JAOVYX010022388.1:0-14685 GCA_035668315.1 Drosera spatulata
AGTCATTCCAGATTTTCTCTGCTGATTGGGGAAAATATGGTAATTGTGAAAGAAATTGAAGGAAACAACTAGTCTCTTGCTGTGGGACAACCTTAATGCATCTTATTGTCGTTATTCTTGTTTATCTTCTAGAAGCAGTTTCTTACTTTTGGGCTTCCTAGGAGACCGCCTGCTTCAGGGCATGGAATACAGCTAATATAGCAGTGCATATGCTGCTTGGTTAAAAAATTTTTGTCCATCAACGTTTTCTTTTGCGATTATTGATGTATGAAAGGACTAATTTATTAAAATCCTTATTCTCTCCTGAATTTTTGTCTTGCCTTAGGGAGTACTGGTTTTTTTGGCCGCCAAATCTGGATTCATTAAAGATGCCCAGGATGCTGCTGACTTTCAGAATTTTATAATATGTGTTGAGATGCTCATTGCTGCTGCTGGTCATTTTTACGCATTCCCGTATAAAGAGTATGCAGGTGCAAATATTGGTGTATCTTCGGGTTTGACTGGAAGTCTTGCCCATGCAGTGAAGTTGAATGATTTCTATCATGACACAGTTCACCAGGTGAGCTGCATCTCCCTTTTCAATGACTGCATGTTACCTGCCTCTGTTGTTGATTGCTGCTTGAATGGGCTGTAGTTTGCACCAACCTACCATGATTATGTTCTGTATAATCATGGTGAGGGTGGTGAAGAGGGAACAAGGAAGTACCGTTCGCGTACATTTGTGCCAACCGGCCAGGAGATGGATGCAGTGAGAAAAAACCGGCACATGATGGGAGGAAAGCTCGAAGATGTTCAACTTTCCAGCCAGTCGACCTCTCCTTCAAGCACGCCCAAGGATCCTGATGCCACGACCAACCCGGGGAATCCAGAGAGCATGAAGTCTTCCCTTCTCATGGAAACATCCACGTCTGTCCCATATGACATGAATCTCATTGATATTGATATGTCCGATTATCCTGCTAAGGTTCCTGCTGTGAATGAAACTGGAAACCGGTGACAAATGCCCTCTCCATAGAGAGCTTACTGTTTCAGCGGTTGAATACACTTTGACCCATATGTGATTGATCCTGTTGATGGTTGAAATAGTGTTGCCTCCCCCTCGAGTTTAATAGTCTGTGTGGTTATGCGCGCCTCTTCTGTTGCCTTTGAATGGTTTTGCTTTCACAGGTATAGGTTGTTCTTCTAATAGCGTTTTGGTTCAGCTCTCGCTCTTCCCTATTCACATACGGCTATTGTTGCTTATGCAACTTTGGTTCTCCATGATGTGAGCTTCTTCTCAGTCCCGTTACACTCTTGAAACCAAGATCGTTGTCTTTTATATGCTTGATGTTTAAATCATCTTGCCTGTGAACTCATAACCTGTGTAGTATGCAATCCTCCGGGATGAAACAGTCAATGGATCTGTTACTCCTGAAAGACCTCTGGCTCTGCTTCAACTTTGACATTGATGATTCAAAATAATAGTATGATGGAGTAGATATGATACAATATCAAATTCATGGGTTCAGCATGCCATTTAAGAGAGTGTGATTCGTGGCCTGCTTACAATTATCTTCTATTCGTGAGTTTTGAGTTATGGCAAGGTGAATGTTTATATCGTCACTTGAGTCGTCGTGTAATCGAAGCCAGAGGCTGCTATAATTCCTTTCCTCAATTAAAACTTGTGTAAAACATAGTTGTTCCAGCAGATAAACAGATTGCTGCTCGTCAGTTCGCAAGGCATCGATGTCTTCTCAAACACTTCATCGCGTGTCCTTCATCTTCGGAGTTACAGCTGCTAGAACGAAATGCTTATATTGATGAAATCAAAGGCTATCAAAATTTAGAAGAGGATACCATTTCCATTCCAAACAATACGAGACAAAAAATGCGAATTACTATGAGTATTATTGGTGTCTAATATCAACAAGTCTAAGATTAAAATATTATAGAAATGTGTATATGATTTCAAATCAAGTCAACATGACTATTTCTGTTTATGAAGTCTTTGTTTATAATATAAAATCAATCAAATTCAAATCAATCCCATCAACTCCAAAATATTAACGATGTTTAATTTAACCAAATAAACCAGCGAGTGGGTTGAACATGCAATTTCACCCTTTATTGATTTCAACGACCATGAGCTTTGTCAGGTCGTTTTCCCCTTGTAAGTGTCAAGAAAATAGTTTAATACAAGTACTTAGCTAGGAGTTTAGGACTTCTGCCATTAGTTAATGCTCAAGATAAAGTTCCTCGTGGCCATATTCTAGTGTCAAGTTCTTGTGCTCTAAACAATCGGGTTACAAGCTCTATGCTACTCGATCATTTACACGCAATAATTTATACTCCCTTCGTCCCATAAAAATGGGATGCTGGAATCACAAATGTTGCAATAATGGTTTGACATTTTAAAGACTTGATAACTCATTTACATTGTCTCCAGCTCATATTAATGTCTAAATACATGTTGTAAGACATCTTAGACACTCGTCCATCATAAGCGATTGTCTAGCGAAATGATACTTAAAGCGTGCTCAAGTTCAACAACCTGATTTAAGATTTAACGGATAACCTGATTCAACAACCTGATTTACCCTTTTTCTTTTACATTTTATGGATAACCATACAAAGGAGAAAAGATTAATTTAACAGAAAAATTGATGACAATCGTTTCTACCAGATATTATATACTTCTCTGTCCCATTCAAATTACAATATTTTTTTTTTTGTATTTCCCAATCAAATCGCTAACATTTTCATATTTAACAACTTTTTTTCATACAAAAATATCAAAATATCTATATTTTATAGCACATCAATTTAACCACCATCATTTCTCTTTTTTTTTCTCATTCATTTATCTCACACCCATAACTACAAAGTTATTATTCCTTATTAATTCAATATATACATAAATAATCATATCGGATCAAATTCTTATAATTTGAATGGGAGGAATGGAGTATCATTTTTTCTTGATAGTTGAAAGTAACCACCTTTTGAAATACGAAAACCCTTCATTCGATATCAACTTTGGATGGAAGGATCTTAAGAAAAACAGATCAAATATTTAGATACGGTTGGAGCCAGCGTGCAGATAAACCTTTTCAAATTCAATAACGATGATGATTACAAGATTAAGAAAAGTACTCCCAAAGAAAACGATAACTTGCAAAAGCAAATCAAAAGGCGAGTTAGGCACCAGCCTTTATCATCCCTCAACCCCTTTTCTATATATTCAGAATTCAAAAGGCCTAAGAATTCAACCATCACAACATTTCACTTCATCTTCACATTCCTCTTTTCCGTTGACAAAACCACCCAAATTAATACCCATGTAACAATCTTTCCATGGCCAAAAGAAACCAATTACCACAACCACCCGTTCCCATGTCGAAGAACGAGTGGTACGACAATACAGGCATCGGAGCAGATGTCCGAGAAGAAACAGTTCTAGGAAACATCAGCAACAGATACATGTTGAGGAACGAATGGCACAACCATTCAGGCATCGGAGCAGGCGTCCAAGGAGAAGTAGGAGCACCAGGAAACATAAGCAACAGGTATATGGAAGATAGGCAGTTATTCTTGAGGAGTTATCAGTTCAGCAGAAAGCAGACCCTTGGGGAAAGGATCAAGAGATCGTTTGATAGCGCGAGGAGGGTGGTCTGGCGTAGGATGAAGGCCGTGGGCAGGGCGAGGAAGGTGATCTGGTGTCGGCTGAGATCCGTTGTGGTCCGGCGCCGAAGGAAGCTGTGGAGGTTTCTCCGGAGACAGATACTGAACTCTAGTAAGGATAGTGAGTTGGGGAAGAATTATTACTGGCAGTATTATTTTATCTATGAGTCTCCTTATGTAAGATGTAATTCATCTTCTTCTGGCAAGTTTAATTGTTTCGGCTAACAAACACACTTGTTGTTATATGTACTCTTTAGATATCAGAAGAGCATTAGTTCAGAACTCATATAGTCATGATTGATTAATCAATGAGAGAGACTGTGCTTCAAGAAGAGTATTTGGTATCATATAAGAGAAAATCAGTAGTATTCTTCTACGCAACAATGTATAAATCGTTGTTGAAATTCCTTATTTGTTACAGATGTGCATTTTCATGACAGTTTCCCCCATCAAGGCCAAATGCAACTACTCCAGCACTTGACAACGAAGACGAAAAGGTGTGTCCGGGACTCCGTATGATATAGATTGCGAAAATCTGTATGATTGATTCCATGATCTTGTGGTGATTGACGACGGACCTCCTACTTAATCTTGGTCTCGGCTTTTACCAGGAAGTGGTCCGTCTAGTCAAGGGGATTAAACTACATACTGTTGGCTCGGACGAACAACGCGTTGATTAATCAACCTTCCAACTAATAACGCTGTGAATTCTAACCCTATGAATGGTTATAATAAGCTTGGTTCAAACAGAGAAATATAGACCATTGGACCGGACCGAATCAACAACGTAAATAGTGATAACGTAATCAAATCACGTAGCAACCGCAATGCCTCTATTATATTGCACCAGTACTTGAATATAACCCATCACAAGAAACAAGTTAGGGAAATACTACTAATAAAAAACAGTTTCAGAACACTCACAAGTACAGTGTAAAAACACGAGGTTCAGATGTACAACACGTATGATGGTTAGTTCAACACGTGCGAATTTGACTCTGACACCATGTTTGAGGTTCATTCCTAAAACCAATTGACAATAGGAGGAGAAATCCATGTTCTATTTATATTGCTGCAGGTTTTATCCAAATTTCGATGTGGGTTTAGTATCCCTAGTACTTGAAAAGGCAACCAGACCGAAACAATAGGGCTTAGTAAGCCCACGAAAACCTTCAGTAACCATTTCGCATTGGGGTTATAGATGAACGTTCCAATCGAAGAAATATTCTGATGAGCCCTTCAGGGAAGTTTTCAGCTAATATATTGGTATATATTGGTCGAAAATTAAAAATTTCGTTGTCAAGAGTGGAGTAACTTAAAGCGAAACTATTGCGTCTGATAAAGACACTGCTGGTGCAAACGATTGCCAAACAGCGGAATTCTTATAGCCAACACGATCCAAAGAAGCAAGGAGTAATGAAGTATAAGCATTTGCAAGGCTCAGTTTCGCATCAAGGAATGAAAAGGATTGGTGCTGCTCAGGAAAAATACTATAAACTCATTGAAAAGGGCATAACAGTGAGAAGCATGATAACCCAAGCAAATCAAGAGTAACAAGAGAAAGTTTAGCATACTTTTTTGTTCCATCAGGTGTAAAAAGACTTGCATCTTTGTGATGATCGTTGCTACCATAGGCGGAGTTTCCACATGCATCTTGATGTTCAGCACTCCTCACCGGGTATAGATAACCTTTATGCACAGTTTCGTCCGTATATCTAACTGATCATCAGGATACTGAATTAGTCTCCGGTTAAGTTAGTCACAACAAACATTGATGTGGAACTCTGTCATGGCACCAGAAATGCATGAAAAGCACTCCATACCTTCTCAAGGACATATTGCGATTGGCGAAAACTAATAGCTTCCAGCGAGTGTTCATCCACTGGCCAGTTAGTTGAACAACTTTCCTGTGCAATGGAAGAGTCTGGTTTACTCAACTATTTCAATGTTATTCCACGCTGGTAACACTGACAAGAGTTTCAAGATTTTGCAGATAACAAGAGAGAACATCAGCCAAATGCACAAACCCATAGAATAATATCATCATCACGGACTCGCATCTCATCTAAGGAAACATTTTCAGCTCCAGTGTCATGTTCATTCTATACGTTATGAAGCGTTAATTGCGTCACGTTGCATTCATGTAGTCTCTTCACTCCAATGTCACTTGATTCCATACCTTTTCCCACCATTTATGCTCTCCTTCATCCTTCTAAATAAAGCGTTCTACAGGTTTCACGAGTGTCCCTCCTGTTACCCAACTTGAAATACAGATAAACCAGATTCGCTGTTTCAAGAAATGGCGAAACCGAAGTCTTCTACCATTCGCAGGTCGAAATATTTGTCCAAACAATAAAAGGATCACTGGCTTTGGTTTGCACACATACTAAACTCGAATGTGCATCATTGCACATGTTCTCTGATATTCCTACTCCGCTATTCTTTCTACTTTCATCATTAACACACAGGTCCAAAAACGCAGTAGCAAATTAAACAAACAAAACATGCACTCTTCCCATTTCCACATGCCAACCACTATCAACTTCGATTCTTCAATAATTGCCTAGTTGATTTTGTACATAACCGCCATTCCGTGGAATAACAACTACATATTCTGACAAACTGACCAACCAAGATTGCATTCAACATTCACTATAACAAAAGAATATATCGTCTCACTAATTGATTCCTGTAAAGTTGATTAAAGAGTATTGTCCTCCTTCAATTCCCTTTCATAGCCATGTGATGAGGGAATCCCATGACGAAGAAAAAAAGGACAAATCAAACAGGAGTAACCTTTCTCACTAGCAAGATGAAGCTAAGATGGAGACTGAAATGTATTAACGAGGACGTTGTTTCAACTACAAAGAAGGTTAAATAAAACGGCTTGTTCTGCATTACTCGTTACAAATAAGTCATAAGAACCAAGTACAACGAACACGATTCTTGTAAAGGGAAATATATAGGATGAGATTGAAGAAAACTAGGACGGCTTGCGAGAAACTGACTTAGATGAACGGTTTTGATTCTCACATTGACCAAAGAAAGATAACTAAAGGGCGGACTCTCCCTCGGGAGGCTTCAAATCTTGATGACGATGAGAATCAATCATTAGTTGATAATGAAAAGGGACTAGTTGTCCTAAAAGGGTATTCCAATATGTGGAGCCGCCTCCTCCATACTTATAGTTAGCTAAATATGAAATTGCTGGGCCACTGGAGGCACAATTGAACATGATAGAAGATACCATGATCTGTCTCACATGATTAATTTCAGCAACTCCCAAGGAGCAATAATCTTGTGACTTTATATTTTTTGTAACTAACATGATCACCTCTCCTCAATTTCTCCTATATATTCAAAATCCCCTTGTGACAGTTTGAAACCAAAACACATCCCTGCTTATTAAGGGTTGATGCCAAAAGAATGTTTCTACAAAGTGTAGCAGCCACAAAAGCACACTCAAATGAAGGGTACGCAAGGCTAAGCAATCCATATTACGAGAAGAAAAGCAGGCCGAGAAAGCAATGGCGGAAGAGTTTAAGAAAGTAAGGGGGATGAAGCTAACCCGATGTAGGAAACTTAGCCTATTCATGTAATTTTTGAGTGTTTTAAGCTCATTTCAAGACTCTTTTAACAGTTTCAAGCGTTTTCAAGTGTTTAAAACTCATTTCAAGTCTCTTTTCACAATTTCTTACGTTGTTTTATGATATTTTCAGCTTTGCATATGTTTTGAATATTTTAAGGTCATTTCAAAACTCTTTTGATAGATTTATGCGTTTTCAAATTATAAAGTTCTCCGAGATCAAAGTCCCTTTGATTCCAAGGCTTCGTGATTGCCTGTATAACGGTAGATTAGAGCTCTTGCCTTCCAGAGACTGGCAACTAGAATCCATTCATAGCGGACAAGTCCTAGAGATGGTGAGAGAATTGGTTCTAAAACGAGGGGCATGGCCTCGCCTCCGACTAACGGAATAAGTAAAATAACGTTAAAAATAGTGGTATTTCACTTTCACCCGAAGACTCCCACTTATCCTATACCTTTCAAGTCATTTCACAAAATCGGACTAGAGTCAAGCTTAACAGGGTCTGCTACCATTCTAGTATCGGTATGGTGCCATTTGAAGCATTGTACGGCCGAAAGTATAGAACATCGGTATATTGAAATAACATTTAAGATGCGGTTCGCGATCTGGTCCAGTCGCGGGCGCGACAGCTTAAATTCCAGAAATGGTAGAATTTGCTGGGTCGCGGACGCCATCAATTCGGTCGCGGGCGCGACGATGCTAGTTCGTCAGGAACACTGGCATTTCATCGAACATCTACGAAAATCCTACACGCATCAATTCTATGACATATAACAGCTGGAAAGCAATTTCATTGATCATGGTTCCGAGAAGAATCCGAAGCATGTATAGAGAAATCTTCAACACTTTGAGCTTGGAGGGTGGATGGATTAATGCTCCCTTCATCACCAACTGGGGATAACCAGCTCTCTCCCACAGCTCCGTCAAGTGTCAAAAGACTGCTGTAATGTCCTGTCACGGTAGCATCTTGTTTGCTTGATGCCTTTCTCTTTGTAGGTTGACTTGTATATGAGATTTCACCAAAGCTATATATTCCATTTCGCAAAACGATCAACCTCTTTCACTAGACGAGCTCATTGCATCCTGATATGCAGTACCTGAAACGAGGTACATATACAGCGAACGATCAGTATAGCAAAACAAGACCCCTGAAATTTTCTTGGGATATGAAACTACTATCACGCGACCGTGCTTGGCTAAAGATTATAGTCCAAGGGATGGGGAAAACACTGAATATGGCCATGAACAAGAAGATCTGATTCATCATCTAAATTAACCTTCAAAATCTCGACACATAAATAGGGCCCGAGACATGAATATATTGCTTTCATTCTGTATGCTGCTCAGTGTTCATTTCCATGAATAGCATGTCTATATCCTTTCTTTATAACTCCAGAACATAATTAGTTGAGAATGTGAAATAATACCAAAGAAGCAGGGCAGGAAGCTGGCATAAGTTCCAGCCAAAGCTGACAAAATGTCAAAAACACTGTACAGTGAAACTACAAAACGTCACTAAGATGCTCAAAGCTTGCAGAAGATCAATCAAGTGAGCATGTCGTGAGGAATCATATGTATGCAGATTTTGCTAAACACAGTTGCCTAAACCACTGATTTAGAGTTCTGGAAAATGCAAAAGATGTGAGAATACCGATCCTTACAGACCCAAAACAGTGAAATACCATAATCATACACCCGCACTGATTGCAATGTAATACAATGACTAGTAGATTCGACCTTTTCCAAATGAAAACAACATATTAACCCCAGCAAAAATATTACAATAAATGCATATATAAATCCGGGATACCTCTACTCATTACCAATTTATTTTAAGTTGAAGAACGAGTTATTATGTGTAGTAGTGTGCTTCCATACAGGAAAATCATCCGTTCAAAATCTCAATGATTGAATTGAATGGCACCATCATCTAACATGTAAGGGTGTCGAAGTCGAACCTTGAAATTTTTCCACGGGCATGTGGCTACTTGATCTGCGTTATCTTCTAATCGAGAAGCAAGACCTGATTGAGCTCGGCATTTTGCGAAATCAGAGATCGCCGTGATTTGCAGAGGCGCCGGAGGAGTTCTTCAGTGATCGAAGAAACAGACGGCAATGAGTGATCGAAGGGACTGGTTGATTAGGGTTTCATGAAGAAACAGAGCCATTACTGGAGTAGAAAATTCCAAAATACTACAGTATAAAAGTTTGATCTTTGTGGGACTAATTTGTTCAGTATAGACCAACCGTGATCCAAGATCGTAATGCTCCCCGTGGTTGATGATTAATGAGTCAATACAACTTAACATATCTTGTTTAAGACTTCCTATGAACTTTTAATTGTTTGGATGTTACCCGTTGATCTTTGGCATGTGTTCTTTTTTTAATCAACCTGGGTTGGTCTAGTGATGTTCGACTCAACCTTTTTCTTGAAGATCCCTTTGTCAATGTCCGAGAAATTAGTCGAAATGCGCGTGAGTTGGTCCGGACACCCTCGTCACCAAAAAAAAAAAAAAAGATGTAACAATTTAATTTATGAAAATAACGTTATGGGATTATAGTTGATGCAGCCCGTTAAAACTTTAAACGATTGTTTTACCAAAACAGATTGGATTTATACATCAAACATATTAGTCCATGCATTGAGAGAATCAATCAGTTAATACACTACAATAACTGAAGATATAATCAGTATAAAATATTAGGATCACCTTGTAGTAATACCTATCACGGAATCTATGCAAATAGGACAAAACAAATCGAGTCGTGTCAAATCCGAATTTAACTATATATATGCTTGCTGATCAAGACATGCGTGATTTCGGGATATTCAAGGTTATTGGAACGCATACGACGAGTGAATGATCAGATGGACAGCGCTTGTAACAACAAATCAAATGTAGCAAAGCCAAAAGCATTTGGGCATATATTGCCAAATGTACGGAATCATACGTGTCAATCGCTGTGAACCGATTTTCTCTTCTTATCCCATCTTCAATTCAGCAACCGCCTTCTTCCTCCTTGGACAGCAAGAAGACCCCTTAGTTTGTCCTTGGCTGCTAGCCATTTATATGGCCGCGATATTTAACGTTTGTATTCTGCGTCGTATGTAAACATGTTATATGTTTAAAAGTACTCTTTTTATGATGAAACCATACAGATAAGTATTACATTTTAGGGAATCAAACAATCAAACCAGTGAAACATTATCTTTACTCTCTTCCTCTCACCAAAAAAATAAAAAAAAAAATATCTGAATAGAGGGCTTTGTTGTTCAAATAAATTTTGATTTGAAAATACCATTAAACTACATAATTTTCATCACTCAGATTATAAAAAGATTTCATGTCTTTTAATTAACTACTAACTTCGTCCCATAATTATTACAACGTTTTTCTCTTCATGTACTATTCAATACGTAATTTAAGGAGTTTTATTTCTTATCTAAACGATACGATTTAAATTCTCTATTGATTCACGATTATAATATATAACGTTTATTATTGTTAATATTTCACGATATTTTATTAAAAAATAATATTTAATCGTGTCATAATATCGATCAAACCTTTTATCATCATGCATACTCATTCAAAATATTGCAAGGAGTACCTTTATTCGCGACTGAAGAAATGATGCATATCAGGTCAGCATATATAGATCCATTTACTCCTACCTCTATATAAGAAATGCATGCAAATATACCCAATTCTCCAAATCAAGGACACGAGATCGTTTCGCACAAAATATCAACCGCCACGCTTATAATTACAGCTAGCTGAACCAACGCTTACACTCCAAAGCCAAAAACCACATTTCATCAAAAAAAAAAATCCAAATGAAGATCAATCGAGCAGCTGTCAACCGATCCAAAGCATCCCGCTTCGAATCCTTCCTCGAAGGTTGGCTGGTCCGGCAAGAGCACCTCCTCGACGAGCTCATCATCGCAGCCTCATCATCAGATTACAACAACGAGGAGGAGATAAAAGAGCTGGTGTCACGTGTTCTAGGACACTATGAGGAGTACTACGCTACGACGAGAAGTCACGTGACGCCCGCCACGACGTGTACCGTCACCTGTCCCCGCCGTGGTGCACGCCGCTGGAATGTGCTTTTCTTTGGATCGGAGGGCTTAGACCGGGTGTGTTGTTCCAGCTCGTTGCCAAGTCGGTTGATGATTTGTCGTCGTTGCAAGCTCAGACACTAGACAGGTAATTACCGAATAAGTCCTGTTTTTTGTTTGTATTTTCCACCGTGTGACAGGTAACGTGTAGTTTTGAGTGTTCTTTTGAACTTCAATGTTTGTAAAAGGATATGATGTTTTTGATACTCTCAATGTCATGACAACTTTTGATATTCTCAAAACAATTTATGAGAGAAAGAATATTTTATCTTAATAGAATTTTATATATGTCTTGATAATAATAATTCATTATAAAATTATTTTGAAAATTGGTTCAATAAAAAACAACTCTTCTTGTTCTTGGGAGCAGCTTGAGAATCGGGACAGGGAGGGATGAGAAGAAACTGGCGGATGAATTAGCAAGGATATAGGAAACTGCGGCATCGCCCTCGATGGTGGAAAGGATAAGAAGCATAAGCTGCTGGCCTTATGGAGATGTCATCGTTGGTCCACAGATGGACACGGACACAGAGTCCCTGAGGTCGGCATTGGAAACACTGGTGGCAAACGCCGATAGACTGAGGATGCGGACAGCCGCCGTGGTGGTAGATGTACTCACTCCGAAACAGAGCGTCAAGTTCTTGGTTGCATCAGCTGAGCTGCAGCGTGAGCTTCGGAGGAGTCGGGGTTCAGATGGCGGCCAAGCCAAGTAGCTCAAGATTTCTTAAAAGAAAAGCAGACAAGATACAATCCGATGTAAATGATCAATAAACTTCTAAGTACAACGAGTTGTGTTATACAAATGGAACTTTCTTTGTCCCAGACTAAACCATGTATTCTAGTACAATCTGTTTTATCACTAACACAGCTTGCAAGAATCAAGATCCTTACACATGGATCACAAAGAGTTATCTAAACAATGACCTATAGATATCATACCAAATTGTTGCATCAGGATTTTTAAAAAATAGACATACAGCTTCCTGGACCGACTTACTGCTCCCGTATTATTCCATTGTACGCACCAAGGTTCTGTAGCAAATGTACTTTGCCACAAGTAACCCTCGTTTTGATACGATAGCTCTTTAACTTCCACATCAGACAGGCTCGAGGAGGTAACAAACATACTTAGGACGGGAAAAGTTTCATTCCCTACGAAGACAGGTTCACAGGTACTTCAGACTTCAGATGAAGGTGTGCCACAAAGAGACTTGCACTTGGTTTCACGCACCTCCCCTGTGAAGCTGTAGCTAAACTCAAGTTCACTTCCCGAAACCCAGTGTGAGGTCCAATTCATCTATGCCTACTTCATGTATTTTCTCGCCTTCCCAGGCCTTCATTGCACCATTTCCAAAGTCGAATTCCGATCCATGACTTCTGTCCATGGCAGCTGGCCATCCCAAAGCTCCATGCTGGCCCAGTGCCTCCTGTAGGGTAGCCTTCTGGGTGGCCGCAGTTTTGACAAGATTATATGTCGGTGATGGCGGGGCTATCTGAGGGGCTCCCGTTCCAAAGCCAGCCCATTGATCCGAGTCAACCGTGGAAGCATCAGATTCATCACATTCTGGAATAGCCGGTGGCGTGAGATGGTTGCGACGAGTAGGGCTTGAGGGGGCGGAGGCAGCAAAGATAGGGTGACGAACCGAGGGTCGTAGTGAGCCATTGGGAAAGGGATCCCAGTCAGGTTTCCTCTTTGGGGAAGAAATTGGTGGTGTCACGGGGGCGCTGCTTGATATACGAAGAGGTGGCAGATTTGATGGGATTGCAGCAAGGTTTTGTAAGAAGGGAAGCAAGTAGGACGAAGGATTACCATCGTAACACGACGAGGGATTGCCATCGTAACGTGAAGGACTGGGAAAGGAAGATGATGTGGGGCTAGCGTGGTATGAGGGGACTGGACTCGGGTAGCCTGATGATAGTGGAGTTTGTTGGATCGAGGAACATGGACTCATGTTCGCAGAAATGCCTGCAATGTCGACAGAAGGTGGCTTGCATCCCTACATGGAACATATAGTCAAGAAATACATCAGCCGAAACCCTCACTATATACCATCAGAATTCAGGATTACAATATTGCAGCTACAAATTCAACAATTTCAGTAGCATATTCACCCAGTTCATAATTGCACTGCACCAATCATGTTACTTACGATTGTCACTTGATACTTCAGTAGACGTATCCATAGTTACCAATCAGACCTTACATGCCCAGAACTATACAGTAGCTCTGGACATATCAAGAGCAAAGTTATGTATGAGGCTGCAGTTTCCCAGAAAATCATCATCACATAAATAACGAACTATGCAACACAGGTCAACCGGAATTCCGAATTCAGGTGCAGTGAATGCTGGAGGATCACTTCATCATCACCATCAGCATTAGGCATAGTTCACAACAAACAACATATGGTCCAAAAGTCATAACAGGTGACCATTATCACGAGATTATCAGGAGACTTGAGGTACATTCACCAAGAAGCTAGTTCAAGTTTATGTTCAATGAATTAAATCCTTATCCCATTTTAGATTCAGTCACCTTCCACACATACTCAAATGAAGAAATGAAGAAACTTCGATTCAATCATTTCCCAAACCACCACAATGAAGTTCAATTAACAGACTCTTCCACACCAAAACCAAACTCAATAACCACAGCATCATCCAACATCCGAAACCCTAACCCAACAACCATCCCTTCAAAATCGACAGATCCACATGAACTAAATCATCGCTCCAATGTCAATTACACAACAAATCAGCACCTAAAAATAGCAGATAACAGCCAATCGGAAATCAACGACAACAACATCACTAACAATCCCATAGTGAACAGGGTCTGAAGAGGTCGAAATGTACACAGCCTTATCCTTGTTTCGAACAACAAAAAACAATTCCCGATGCCGCCAATCGGAGATCTGAGACCGAACAAGAAGAAAACAACCCTTACCTTGCGATAAGTAGTCCCATCCTCTTCAACGACCCACCCAGCCTCAGCACAAAGAGCTTTCAACACCTCGTTATTATCACAGTGTTTGGGGAGTTTATAGTTCCCCTGAGATCGGAGTCCGGCGAACACCTTCGCCGCGATCGCTCTCCTTCTCCGCTCTCTTCTCTTGTTGTTCTCTCTTTCCTTCCACGTCGGCAACCTCCCTCCCGATCCACCCATGAATGAGCTCCGATACGATTCCGGCGAGGCCGGCGGCGGCGGAGGAGGAGAGGAGGCGGGTCACGTGTGGGAGAGAGAGAGAGAGAGGTGTGGGAAGTTATTTGATTTTTTGGTACATTAGGTGTGGGAAGAGCGCTGCTATTCAACCC
>JAOVYX010022389.1:0-14684 GCA_035668315.1 Drosera spatulata
TTACCTGCAACAGGTGATTTTGGATAATGTCGCGAATTATACTGCACAAGGAAAAATTGCATATAAAAATTGTTCAGATCGAAACTTTATCTTCATCTTAAAAAAAAAAAAATCAGTCAAGGGTCCGTTCATTGGAGATAATTTTTTCAGCTTAAAATGTTTGACACTGTTGAATTGAGCTAGCAGTAGCATCACCAAGTCAATAAGAGACAAAGGTGCAGCAGCCAACAATAGGCCGGCAAGCAGCTGCTGATGGTCAGGATCAGCCATCAGGGACACAAATCACAGAAAGAATCAAGAAGAGAGCTTCGGAAACATACCCATACTCATCAAAGTACCCTCCACGACCCTCTGTCCCGAAGTCTTCCCTGAAAACGATCTGCCAAGCGCCAATACAGAAGGTATTTCAAACATTTGATAATGCAACCACCAGCTCCTACCAAGTATTTTATAAGTCACACAGGCAAAACTATCATGCTGGAGAAATATTAAAATATCATACATCACTTTGAGCAGTGAGACTAAACAAGAGTTAACGACACGCAATACCATGTTGTATGACTAGCACTAAAAAAAATGTTACTAGGTAAGTATTGCCAACATCTTGTCTCACCTGTATATTATCGATGTTATCTCTGTTCCAGAGGGGAACAAAAAGCCGATTTGCAAAGCGAAGCACAAGCTGCACCATAAGAGTGGAAGTATATAAACACTAGAGTCAGAACCAAATATTGGTGAAAAACTGAAAAAAAAAAATTATTCACTTAATGTTTGCATTTTATGGAGGTGTTACCAAGTTCTGCACCAACTCCTTTCCCAAATAGTGATCGATACGATAAACCTGTGATTCATCAAATAACTCCCCTATTTGAGAACTAAGTTTCTCAGCAGACTCCAAATCCTTTCCGAAAGGCTTCTCAACAACCACCCGAGTCCATCCACCATTAGTAGCTGAAAGAAACAAATTAAGATTCAACACTAATGCCGTAGAAGACAAACTGAGTTCAAGAGACGTATGACAAAAGGGGAAACTGCTGGTGTTCAACATTTTGAATATTTTTGAAGATTGGTATTAATAAAGGTTCATTCGAGTACTAAACAAAATACGAAGGGACTAGATCATATATACTATGTACTACAGTACTTTTGAAGTGATCACTACGACGCACAACTGGAGTAGCCAAGTAAATATGCTTCTGCAATTTATTTGCACATTTACAGAAAGCTTACTAAATAAAAATATACGTGTTTATCCTACAGCAGGAGCATTTTAGACATAGGAGTTTCACAGAACAGCCTAACATAAAGCAGCACTAACATTTCACTGAAAGTATTGAACAGCTGATACCAACACCGCATCAGATACTGAGCTAGAAGAGTAATTGTGTTTGAAACATACATTTAGTCATACAGAACTCTCTGATCTTCTTGCAGACAGGTGGATATACTGATGGAGGAAGAGCTAGATAAAATAGTCTCCTTGATGGTAGTTCATCGCCACATTCATGCTTTGATATCTCTTCGTCCAACAAGTGATAGCCTTCATCAGTGTCATAAGGACCACTAACATACATGACCTACAAAAAGAGACGCAGAAAACCATAAGTGATTCTTGCCAAAGTCCAGAGCTACTAATATGCAACATATGGACTGACCAGTCGCAAAAACTTGGAAACTTCCTCTAATTGCTCTGGTGTAGAATCCTTGGCTTTGATAAGATACCTGCACTTGTTAATGACCATAGTTCCATAAGTTTCACATGAACCATCCAACTAAGAAAGAAAAAGCAATGAATTGATATAATTCTCCTCATATAGTCAGCATCATGAACCAAAATGTACGTAAGACACCAGAGGCCATGGTAGCTTACCCTCGAAGACGTTCTCTCAGCTCATCATCCGTCATCTTGGACCTTGCATATCCAAATATGTGAACTTCATTTGGTGGTAGAAATCCCTATACATACATTCTCATTCAAGTTAGTATCATCTTTGAACACTTTCTTCGTCCTAAACTTTCTAACATATCGAATCAGATCCAGTCTACCTGAATCAACAGCACTACAGAATAATCTTGAGAAATGAATATCGAAAGTGTACCAGTACAACCTAATTTCACAAATAATAGAAGGGAACCTGGCGGTAAAGATTGAACAGAGCTGGAAAGGTCTTCTTCTTGGCAAGATCACCCGAGGCACCAAGCACAATGATAGCAAGAGGTCCATTTTCAGCAAAACTTTCTGAAAAACCTGCAGCTTTAAACGAGTCCGAACCAACATCTGAATCTGATCTCTTCTCGACATGCCAATCATCTATCCCCATCTTCAATCACGAATCCCAGCTTCGATCTATCGAATACCCAACTTCAGTGCTTCAAGAAAAGCAAGAAAGAGATACAGTCAACTGGCTAATATAGATTAACCTATGTATCAATACCAGTATCTATTGAGTTGACTAAGAAAATGATCATGATATATCTTCATTTATATAACTTAGTAATATTCTATCTACAACAACCAATACAGATTCAGCACAATAATTGACTATATGGCTACTCAACCTATACCACTTATAAACCATAATCTACCAAACCCATAAAGCAGAAACCACAACATAACTGGGAATCTGTTCTCAACAACATCACAGAATGACATTTCATTCACCAAGAGAACTGAAATCAACAAATAAGGAAGTAAGGAAGAACCCAGAACAAGATTATGATCCAAGAAGCATATAGCATCAGAACCCGAGTGACCCATCAACATGAACAGAAGAACCAATACCCTATTTGCCAAAATGGGCAACTTCAAAAGTCAATCTTTTCACTCACATCAACTGTATATCAAGCCAAAATCAATCAAAGGCACTCAGTTAAATTGAACTTTAATCGGTGAGAAAAAAGAGTACAAAAATGGGAAATACAAGAACCAATACCCAATTTGAGAAAATGGGCAACTTCAAGATCTCAACAACTACTCCGTATATAACAAGCAAAAATCAAAGACACACACCCACTAAAAGAGTTAAAATGGAAACTTGATCGGAGAGCAATTAGACAACCAAGAACCGTACAACGATGATGATGACTTGACATGGAAAACAAATGAAAACCCACAAAAAAGGAAAACTCAATAATTGAGTGGAAATTGCTCACATGGGATATTGTTTTGTTGAGTTTGAGAATAGTCTTGGATATAGAGTATCTGGAGAGGGGATTTGTTTGGGATTTTGGATTAAGAGTGTGTGATGGGGCGGCCGAGAGAAAATGAGTAGAAAATGATGCTTCAAAACAAAGCAATATGAGTACACTAAAAGCATAAAAATAGTCGTTTCACAGAGAGCAAACTACTCATCTTTCGAATTGTTGGATTCAGATACCACAACAGATTGTTCACTGAAAAGTAACGAACGAATGATCAAGAAAAAGGTTTTCCAACCAAATGAATAATATGTGTTTTTATGACAGATTTATATTGTCAGAGCATAATAATTATTATCAGAGCAAAAACTTGTTATTATTGATTTATAATTTTCATATCCGCTTTTGCTTTGTCTTGACGTCAATAATTTTGCTCTCACGATAATGCTTGCCATTGTTATTCTTGATCTAATATTCAAGACAGAGACAAAAATCATGATATCCAAGTCTGACAACGTTTATAACCAAACTAATCTTTTTTATGATCTAATTTGATCTTATGGGACGAAAATATGATTACCTCATTGCTGGAATCTAATTGGGTTGGAGGATCAACCAAACCTAATCGATGATGATTTGTCTAATGGCTACCTAAACTTCTTGTAATTGGTCAATTTTTTAATAGACATGTGCCGAGAGTGGTAAGTAAGTGGAGTATGATTATTATTTTCAATAACGATCCAAAGTACGGTTAACCCGTGACTAACCTAGCTGTATGATTGGAGCTTTCAGTGACTCTCGTGTTTAACAAATCTAGCTGAAAAACGATATATCTTGAACGGAAAGCTAACGTGACCACTAGTCATATAGTTCAAGCTCTGTCACGGAGCAGTTTGGCCTCAATATCAAGAACGAGATGTCAAGCTTCATGGCTCAAATCATCGAAACGGATTAAATGCTGTTAACATTTCAAGGTCACAACGTAGCCTCTTATATTGAGTTCGACTACGAAGAGAATAAGCAATGCAAAATACAACATACGATCATCACCTTAATTTCAATGCACATAGCAAATCAATCGTGACCGAAATCAAACGAACTGAATGATTCACAATAATGAGTAAGGTCACGAAGTAATTCAGGAAATCCACAGGTGAAGTTTCTCACATCAACACCTGCAAAACCCTACAAAATTACAAATCAACCACCTAGAGATACAACTTATACATTTCCTAGTTACACAAAACCAGCCATCAAAAACAAACCAACACGAACCAGTAAACTGGATGACATCGAAGCCCTTAATCGCTCGAAACTGCCTCGTCTTGTCCACTTTATACACAACACCTCCCCGGCATTCTTTAGACGGAGGCTGATCACTACCATTCACACCGAGGCTGATCACCCACACTTCGTCAGGCACAGGCTGAACACCCACAGATTTTTTTCGCAAGAGCTTGAACGTGGTTACTAAACTTGTGTTGTTTAAAACAAACCAAAGGCACAAGAAACAGGTTATGTGCAGAAGCCTTCACAATGATACCAAGAAAAGCAGTGCATTAGTGCTGATATTCTGAGAACCGGAATATCCAAGTGCTGGAGCAACCAAAGGTTAACAGGTTGCAGGCACAGGAGACACCAGAGATTCAAAACTCCATCAAAGCAGCATCCATTTCTGATATCGGTGCTGAAATAAAAACATGTTTTAGCTTTTAGCGCATTTTATCAGGGAATAAGTATAACATATACAAGCACTACGGAACTCTGAAATGATAAGGGGATTTTGAGGAAGGGAGAAGCATAACTCAAGCCATACAGTACGTACAAAAGGAGACATATTCCATGAAAGGCAATCACACGGCACATTGCGGGGTGGCTATATATAGGGGAAAGCAAACATGGATCACTAATGCTGGTAGAAAAGGAGACATAGGGCAAACAGCCTTGACGAGAAGGGATATTCAGAGGTCAGGCAGCCACTATGCGATGCAAACAATACATACATGACACGATCGCCACATACTTTGACACTTGAATATTGCTTGGATATGTTACTATAAGTGAATCAAGAACGCAGCAAAGAGGAAAAGTTCAAACACGCCATGCTGAATAAGTAGTGAGCAACAAAAGAAAAAAGAGAAAAAACAAACAAAACAATTTTTTTTTTAAAAAAAAATATATGAATTACCGAGTAAATCTTCATAGGCATCCGTTAACGAGCACGAGTCCACCAGGAGAGGAGAAAAGACCTCATCAGGAGCTTCCTCCATGCCATAAAACGACGTCTGTGATTCAAAAGGAATGCATTCTGACCTTGAAGTCGACAGAGAGGAATCTACCTCATGCGCCGAAAACCTTTTATTCCTGGATATAAAACCAGCTCGTGAAACTGGCGTGAAGAAGTGCTCAGATCCATCTTCAGAGTGACTCTCCCGTGATGACTCAAAATTGCAGGACTGTACTGATAATGCTGCTTCTCTAATGGATCTTTTCATGTTCTGGATATATGAAATATTCCCATCCGCTGCACATGCAGAAGTTAAAAAAATGTTCAGGAGTTCTCTATAAAAGGTTGCTGCATTATAAATGAACAAAGCAGCTAACTAATAGCAATTGCATCAAATCTCCTACAGATACCATCCAAGTCTCTGAAAGGAATAAACAAATTTCAGTAAATGTGAAGGCATGAAACTAATTAGAGCAGGATGATCTTAAATCCGAGTAAATTGGCATGTTTTGCAGTGTTTATAATAGAAATACGGACATATTTTTAAGCATAATTGGTGTGTAAATAAATAAATATTCATGATCACCTTTGTCAGTTTGTATCAATGCCATCTCAGATATGAAAATCAGCTAACTTAATCAAATAGGTGTGCACCTATTTCGATTTTACGACATATAAACTCAACATGTTACAGTTGATATCAATATGACCACAAGGATGTAAGCATTTGAGTGCCACATGTAGTATAGAAATACAGTTGTTTATCGTATTTAGCATAATTTATAAAGAAAAATAACTTCATTTATTGTGCATCAAACCTTGAGGTGAGCTGTTGACAGTGTTATTCACCGAAGGATTCTCCATGGAGTTCTGATCTGATATGCCCACTGTACTGATGATTTGAGGAGAGGAAGTGCTTCTCTTCTGCATATTTCCACTCTTCCCAGAGGAATTAGGGGTCAAGCTAAACAATGGAGGGAGCTTCAGAGTGTTAGTAGTAGTCTTCTCAAGCTGAACATTGGACAGTTTTGAAGTGATTTCAGCAACAGCATCACTGCTGCCATCCTACAAGAATTCGAGACAAAAAGACTTTGGTGAACTTGTTCCACATAGAAAATACCATGATTGGAGAAACCCAATTCGAATCATTGCTGGGAATAAGTAATAGTCTGAAATTACCACTGTTCTTCCGCTACTTTGAGCTTGCAACGCGGAGGAAGATCTGCCTATGCGTCTGTTAAACGGAGGGAGGCTGGTGGAAATACTGTTGACTTCATCAGTAAGCTCTGATATTGACTTTTGTATAGAAGGAGCAACTTCCTTCAGTTGGTTTATTAGAACCTGCCAAGATGTACTACACTATTCAGATCAAGCAGATGAGTATCAGAAGTCAGAATGAAAAGTAAGCCTTGAAATTCACATTTTAGCCTCGGCACTATCATCTTCAACTGTTGGAGTACCTTAATCCATTTTAAGTAAAAATAAATAAACTAAAATAAATATATACAGAAGATGCGATAAACTAGGTCATATCCTTTGCATCTATAAAACTATGTCATATGCTTTAACTTAGTACAAGAGCATGCACAATCTGATTATGAAAGAGGACAAATGACTGAATGGGAAAACCAACCCGTATACATAAAGCATTTAGTACCTGTATGCTATCGAGATGCTGCCGATGTTCATCAAGAGTCGCAGCAAGCGATTCAGCATGACCACTCGTACCACCATCTTGTCCACTTCTTAGTAGCTCAGGCCCCTCGCCATCATTAGCTTTAGCCTTTGCAAATATACATTTACAGGATGTTATCCATTAGTTAACTATTTTTGTGAAAGCAACAAAAGACAAGATATGAATATACAACGAAGCCATGACTTTCAAAAAATTAAGAAGTTTCTGTATCTGTACAAACCAATTTAAGTGACTGCTTATGTATTCGCTGTAAAGCATGAGTCCAGCGCCTAAGAATTTCAGCAATATCAACAGAAGACTGGCCTCTTCCACTCCTATCATCACTTCGACCAAGAGTTTCATCACTTGCTTGTGAAAAGGAGGAATCGAGTCTATGGTTCCGGCTTTCCCTATTGGCATTGGTCTCCGAGCCATCTAGTTGGTCCTTTGAATCGAGTGGTACAGAGGGTTGGTCACCAAGGTGGCTAGATAAAGTTTTGGAGCTTTGGTCCATTGCAGCAATCAATGCTGAGCCTGATATGCGATATCTACAGAGAGAAAGTAAGTTTTGATCAGATAAAGGCACACAATTTAAAGACAAGAGAACGAAAATGAGGTTGATACGGCTACCTGTGCTCTCGGTGAGCAATCAAGTCCTCAATAGGTCCTGAAGCAAGAATTTCATGCTCACCTGTCAAAACAGACAACTGAGCCATTTCTGTAACTTCAAGCAATAGACTTTCAACATATGTCTAACTAAGTTGATAATCTCAAAGCCATTTCCCATGTCTCAGCAAGAAAGTAAGGTGAGCATATTAGGTAATAATATGGCATGCCCACTTACTTTTACGAGATAACAAGGATTCCCAAAGTCGAGTAGCTTTTGAAACTAAATGAGAACTCTGGCCAGAACCAGATCCCCGGTCATCCCACATATCAACTTCAGACTTTGCTTTGTTTCTCAAATCTTGAAGTTTTTCCAACTCTTGTTGCAAATAAGCCTGAGTGCAAAATCAAAAGGAGCTCAATAAATTGATGTCGATGCCCACGGCATAGGTGGCATGTCATGGAAATAAATATTGGCCAAGGGAGGGTCAACCTAATACCTCTTCAGCACAGAGACCACGGAATTCTGCTGTCATTTCATGAGCCAAATTTGACCACATCACCTGCCTTTGGACAGCAGCTTCTGCATTTTTAAGAAACTTCCTCCTTTCAAGAGCAATTCTCGCCTGTAAAAATGTCAGAATAAATGAAACCTAGACAAGCGTCTTAAGTGCTGCCTGGATTATCCACTACAAATATATTCCATAGCCTACAAAAGGCATCGCAAGACAAAATTACTTGTACTGGTAAAAAGGTTTGTTACGTGAACACACATACATCTTCAAAAGGAAATCAAGACATCATCATCATCATATATGAATGAAAAGATGCCACCATGATACCTTTGTTACAGGAATTAAAGCAGCAGCATGTGAGAATGCAACATCTGTCAATGAAGCAGGGAGCGGATTGGAAGAAACATCAGCTGGAAACATTCGCTGGTGGACCTCTCGTAATGCATGCAAAGAGAGCTGCCACAAAAGTTCGACAAATCTGCGGTGGACAAGGTACAGTATACACAAGAAATGAGCAAGAAAACCATCAACTTTAAATGAGAATTTATGCTTGTGAACGTGGACGAATTGAGAAAGAAACTACCACAACATGAACCCAAATATATTATTCCAAAACAAAGAAACACGTGGATATAGAACAGGATATCCAGGACAAAGACTAACTACACCCTTCATTTTGCTACAATTCACGGTGCTTTGCTCAGACATATTAATTCAAGGGATGCTGCTGCAGTGCAACAAAAAGTGCATTTTTGGAGTTTGGACGAAGTGCGAATCGGGTTTTATGAACGGTTATGTTGTTGATGAGCTTGATGGATGGTTATGGCATGGGAAGAAATGAAGAAGATATGCAGATATAGATCATGTAGAAGCTACTAGGCTTGTAAACACTAAGGCAAATAGAAAGTCTCAAATTGGACTATTTGAGATTTCCGAGAATCCAAGGTGACATCAGAGTTAGGAAAAATGAGTGGAGAATCTGGAGACATACATTATTTTCCTTTCTCGTTTGAATTGAGCTTATTGACCGCACATATATAGGGAGTAGTGGTGATGAGTGGTTTCAGTATACTCCTACAGTCCTGCTAACTTCTCCATACAAACAATCCAGACTTCCATTATAACCAATAGCACTTTCGGATCAAGTTCGAGACAGAATACCAACCTCGGTCCACAGCACGTCGCAAGCGATGAAACCCTGGAATTACTCCTCGGAAGCGCCCCCTGCGACTCCAGCTCACTAATTATCCCCTGAACCACCTACACAAACAAATACAACAAACCAAACCAAGCCACTTCACCATCAAACCACAGAACTCCACCCACATTCCCCCATACAACCAATCAAAACACAATCACACCTTCCTAAAATCCCTTGACTGAGCCGAATCGAAGATTGGCCACACCTTGTCAAAATCCTGCCACACAAATCCCCCACAATCAATCACATATAGCAACACACAAAAACAACTCAGATGCTCCTAGCCAAGCGCCACTGCCAGAACAAGATCTGGAACAGACCAGATGTATGCAGTCTTATCCCTATTGCAGAAAACAGACAACAAGACCGAGAAATTAAACTAAATCAACTTATTTATTTTAACATCGAGAGGGGTAAAACTACATACATCTCTAATCAATCACATCATCACACACAACAGAACACAACAACAACAACTCAGTTGCTCCTGTCGAGTTACTCCAGTCAACACAGAGATCTAGAAAAGACCAGAAGTACGCAGTCCTATCCCTATCACAGACACCAGACACACAAATAAATCAAACTACTAAATCGAATTCGTTACTTTGGCGCATTGAGCGGGGCCGCGAAGAGACGAGAGGATGAAGTAGAGCAACTGTTCGCCTAATTTAGGGTTCGAGTGCCGGAACAGCCCCACCGGCGGCGATGCGGCGACGTTGCCGGAGGAGTTGTTGTTGGAAGGGAGGCCGATGGTGGATGGATCGAGGCCGAGGAGGAGACAGTTGGTGTACATTGCGCTTTCTAGCTCGATTTCCCTCTCCTTCTCTCGATCCATCGTCATTGAAGGAGTCGATCGATGTGGGTGAGTGGTGGCGTTGTGTTGTGTGGGGAGAGGGTTTGAATTTGGGGGTGAGATTTGGGGTTTGAAATGTAGTAATGGTTGATCTCAAAAATGGGGTTTGTGGATGTGTGAAATAGTTGTGTTGGAATTCGATTATCGTTATGTCTAGTCGAGTGGGTTTGATGAGTATGTGAAAAAAATGGGCTTATATCTTAAGATTGCAAAAAATTTGAGATGAAGATATAAAGTTTATTATAGATCTTAGCATTTCTTCACATGTGAAATTCTATTATCATATATAATATAAAATATAGATAAAAACTATATTGATCTATTATTAAATCAGTTTTATTAATAATCTGAATTGATGAAATCAAACTCATTATTGATCTCAACAAAATCGAAAGCAATTTGAAATTTTCATGACCATGTTGATATTTTTCTGACCTTTTCTTTTTAATCTTTTGACATGATTGAAAAGATCAACATAACACATACTTAATTAATGCAATAGTCTCAATTTTATCCTGGATATGATACCATCTTCATCACATGATATAAGCCATACTTGCTTTAGCTTGTTATTAGTATTAACATTTTTTAGAAGTTCTCTTGTTACTCGAAACAATGTCGCAAATAACTTTCCTAACATCGAATAAACATATAAAAGGTGTAAAATAAATTCAAAAAATTCTTTTAGGATACAGTTTTTTCAAAATATTATCCAAAACATACAATCCAAAGAAATAATTCTCATTTGATACAATTTGTATTTTTCCCAAAACAAATAGCCATCCGCGCAACCAAATTGCTCAATTCATCAAATCTCAACCAAAACTCATCAAATTTACTTGTAATAAGTCCCATTTGATCTTACATACACAAACCAATCGATTTTCATCGCTAAAACATCTCAAATATTTCAATTTCATCTAAAATTCGGTTTTAGAAGTTTTGAAAACCCTAATTACAAATTATTGTTTCTTGATCGTTTTTAGTGATTGAAAACTCTAATTTACTTGTTTGGGTTAGAGTAATTTAGTTTTAGGGTTAGGTTTGATTGATTTTTATGATTTACTTGTTTTTTTTTTTAAATAACAGGCATACTGTTTCATTTCTTCATGCGCATTATTTTCAAACAATGCATCAGTGTGTTTTTTTTTATAAAAAAATTATGTTGGATACTATATAATAATATTTTTAATTTTATGAATATCATATTATAAATTTTTATTTTAATTGATATTTTGTGAGTTTTTGGATTTGTTGCATTTCAACTGACGCACTGTTTTGTTTAGTTCTAACGTCCTGTTTGAAACAGTGCGTCAGTTCAATGAAAAAATACGCCAGTGTTTATTTTATTTAAAAAAAATTCATGTTCGATATCATGTGATAATATTTTCAATTTTACGGATATCATATTATAAATTTTTGTTTTTGTTGATTTTTTGTGATTTTTCGTTTTGATTTTTAGATTTGAACTGGCGCACTATTTTGTTTTGTTCCGGCGCACTGTTTGAAACAATGCGTCACTTCAGTGAAACAGGGCGTCTGAACACTGTCAATGTTTCACAATGTCAAACAGTGCGTCAATACAACGAAACAGGACGTCTGAATAATTTTGCACTTTTCGAATCTTATTTAAAAAAAAAACATGTTGTTTACTAAATAAGAATTTTTTCGATTCTCTTGATATCATGTTATAAATTTGTGTTTAAGCATTCGTTTAATCTTGTGAATTTTTTAAAACAACAACAGGCGCACTGTTTGAATAACATTGCCGTCCTGTTTAAATATAACAGTACGTCTATGTTATATAAATAGTGCTTCTGAATATTTTGATCATGTAAAAAAAAAAAAACAAAGTATATTTTTTTTAGTTTGTCAATGAACGTTTGAATCAATTCACTTGAATTTATATATGCAGTTATCTTCTTATCAAATTATTGTAATTTTGTTTACAGAGTCGAATGAAAAAACCCTAATCGATCAATTTCATATTTTTTTCATTGGATTTTATTGTTGAAACAGTGTGACGTTCATGATTGATGAGTGGAATTGATTTCGAGTGACGATTTTAATTTTTTCATTGGGTGTTGGGTTTCAACTATTTGAAAAACCCTAACTACTAAATCATTACTTCTTGATCATTTTTAATGATTGAAGACTCTAATCTACTTGTTTGGGTTATAGTAATTTAGTTTTAGGGTTGGGTTTGATTGAATTTTATGATTTGTTTTTTTTTTCCTTAAATAACAAGCGTATTGTTTCATTCCTTTAGGCGCACTGTTTGAAAACAATGTTCCAGTTCAATGAAACAGTGCGTCGATGTGTTTTTTTTTTCAAAAAAAGAAATTTATGTTAGGTACTATGTAATAATGTTTTCAATTTTATGGATATCATGTTATAATTTTTTATTTTCATTGATTTTTTGTGGTTTTTCATTTTGATTAATGTAGACGCACTGTTTGAACGAAAACAATGTGTCTGTGTTAAGTAAACAATGCGCTTAAATTTTTTGATCATATAAACAAATCGAAACATGTTTTTTTTATCCTTGATTTTTATCATGACCTGACGCCTTATTTTCGTTTGAACCGACGCTCTATTTCTTTGTGGTATTTCATCGAACATCTTGCGAGAGTCATTCTTATGGGCTTGTTGTTCATATGCTTCAGGTGTATCAAGGATTCATTTTGCGAGTGTTTGTGAGTTTGGAGATCCTTGTATAAGGATCTCCCTGTTCAAACGCTCTCAGTGTGCGGGTGTTTGTGAGCCTGGAGATTCTTGTACTTCTTTCCTACGACTTTCATATTTGATGTGTTGTGGGCTGTGGAGATGGAGAAAGATGGCGAGGAGGATAAATCCGATGGGCTTGCGGTGACGACGACTGTGGGCGATGGGTTATGGAGGTGGAGAAAGATGACGAGGAGGGTGAATTCGATGAGTAAAGTGATGTCGTATTTGGGATGGGTTGGGACAAATTTAAATTGTAGTGAATGAGAATTATTTTTCCATATTTTATATGTTGGATCTTTTTTTATATAATTTTTGGGAATTCATCATAATAAATTTACATAAAACATGCTGAAATGTTCAAGAGAACATTTCAAGATTTTTTATATTTTGAGACAGAAACAATAAGGTTTTTCAAGGGAAATTCATGAATTCAACTAAACATTAATCTTTGGTTTATGTCAAATCATCGGACTAATTGAAAACTTAGATATCTAGTTAAAAACAAATTTCAAAAAAAAAAAAAAAAAATGAAGAAGAAGAACACAGAGGAGCAGCGTCAACACCACTCACAAAAAAGCCGATTGATTCACTTTTTCTCCCTGCAATCAATCCCTTCTCTGCCCTCTCTTGCCCCCTTCAAATCTCTCATTCATCTCTCTCTCATAGACATTTCCTCTTTGATTCCATTTCACGGAACACCTAGTAGGCAAAAAAAATAAAAAAAAACCCCCTTTTTTTCCTCATCTCTTCACGTTTTGCTCTGTTTTCCCTTGCATGTAAGTATCCACTGTTCTTCATGCCTCGCTTTTTCGGGCACTTTCATGAGTTTAATGCCTGCTTTTCCATGTAATAATGTCATACAGGTTACTCGGATCAAAACCCAGATCGCGGTTTTGGCAGATTTTGCTCTGTGGTGTTCGATTTTGGTGAGGTGGGTTTGTTGTCTCGTTCAATTTAAGGGCTTTTTGGGATTTTGAGTTCTGGCCATGTTTTGATTTTGGGTAATTTTTCTTGGTCGGGTTTGGTTTTGGGGGATTTTGTGTCTAGGGTTTCGTGGTGTGAGTTTGGGGTTGGAGATTTAGGATTTGCTGTGGGTACAGTAGAGAGAAAGCAATGTGATTTTGCACGATTGGATTTTGCTGTTGCTGATGATAAGAATAGTAGCTTTGTGATATGGTAAAGTGTTCTATCTTTTGAGGATTATGCTTGAAAATTATAGATAAAATACCTGAACTTAACTAGTAATTAAATGATAAGAGTTTCCTTGTAGAGTGTGCAAGAAGAGTGTTTTTTTTTTTTTTGGCATTGGTTTGATGAGTTTTCATTTTTTAGCTTTGTGTATGATGCGGCATTGTGGATGGCTTTATTGGAAAGTCGATTTGGTTCGGGCGTTTTATTTGGTAGATTCTATGTGCTTAAATGGGAGGAAGGAATTTAACTCGTCAAAGTGTGTTTTTGTGATGCCAGAGGCAAAGGATTTTTCTTCGGTATATGCTGTTGATGCGGTCTCGTTAGATGCGAGTTGGTCTGTGATTGGAGAATCGGGTTCCTTGTGATGGGAAAGATGAGTTTGTCATACGGATAGATTGGGGCTTGTTTCTGCTGATGATTCTGACCACTGCTATGATCTGAATCAAATGAATGAGAACAACTTTCACTAAATCCAGTTAGTAATGTTGAAGCAAATACTTACAAGGCTTCCCAAGAAAGCTTCAAAGTCAGCTGATAATCGTGATGGCAAA
>JAOVYX010022390.1:0-14681 GCA_035668315.1 Drosera spatulata
GCGATGGAGGGGAAGGCGATGCCGACGGCGGGGCCGACGTTGGCGACGTAGAGGGATGAGGATTGGGTGGGGGAGCGCGGGTGCGGGCGTGTGAATTGAGGAGGGGAAGGCATGGGAAGGGGAAAAGAGATGGGTTGGTGGGTTGAGGTGCTTCTGTGTCCCTGTGAACTGCTCCCCTCTTCTCGTAATCGCTTATAATGGATTTTAAATGGTTAAATAGTTTATTGATTAGGGTTAACAGATTCATTGGTTTGATCAAAGAGGAAAATTGTAAGTACATGTGAGATTAAATAAGAGGGAGAAAGTGATTATAACAATATTATAATATTTTTTTTATAAATATGATATATGTAAATTTTTAATCGAAGGATTGTGTACCACTATCTCAAACATGTCATCATCAAGTGCTTTGAATATCTGATTTCTAGCCCTTCGATCTATCAGCACCAAGTCCCAATCCTCCGTTGTCCAGAGAGGTTTGTCCACTTCCCTTGAAGCATCGAGTGGATCTGACATCTTTGTCATGTATGATCCATCTGTGATTATATCATGGATCCTTTCATCTATTGAGTCTAGATATGCTAACATTCTCAACTTTCAGTGATTGAACTTGTTAAATGAACATGTTAATGACTCGTCACTATTAGGACACTTGGATAGTTTTGGAGGAGCCATGTTTAATTAAAAAGAATAATTGGATTGGATTTAAAAAAAAAATAATGTTTATAGAATTAGACAAATTCAAAAAGATTATCAATTGAAAATAATATAACTATCAAAATAAATAAAAAAATATAATATTTTATTATTATAATTTTTATAAACATAATAAAATCAAATCATTTATTTTTTTCCTTTCTCACCACATTCTTTCACTTCCCCTCTTCGATTCTTACATCGAATTCGATCTCATCATGGAACTCCATTCTTCGATTCAATGCCTCCACCTTCAAATCCGACCTCATATTCTCTAAATTCTAAATCACTCGATTTCGTCAACCGCTTTCCTTGTCTCAAGAAACGAAGAGGTTGCTCTTGGAACCACCGAATCACCACCGCACTTAATCCTCTATTGTCATCAACTTAAATCGTGGCTCTAAGAAAAAAGGAAAAACAAACGAGCCTCACCCAGCGCCTCTAAGCTTAAATCGTGGCTGCATCTAACCCTCAAACCTCTCAAATATAGAACACGTCATCATGGCTGCATCTAGAACTTTCAAACCTCTCAAGTTGCGACCGATAAATGGAATATTTTCTTTTCCAAAAACTCATTTTCTCCTCAAACCCTAAAATCCGAACGCCAACACGTATCGCCAAATTTTAACCCTTGACAGATTTTGCCGTCACAACTTTTCTGATTTCCTCCTATACATCACCGAAAATGTTCAAACTACGTCGAGAAAGGAAAGAGACAACGTGTGTCGGATTGACCGAGATGGGTGAGGGTTAGAGGGGATGAAGAGAGATTGATTAGGGGGAAATGAAGAAAAGGAGAAAATCTATGGTTTGTGAAGGCGAATGCTGGAGAAGAAGAGGGAAGGTGGAGAAGAGATGAAGAAGTGGCTTGTGGGTAGGGTTAATTCTCAAGGGTATTTTGTCTTTTTCCATATGGCCAAAAGTGAAAAAATAGGATTTGAGCTCATTTTCCGTTAAAATTAACGATTTTTTTAATTTTTGCGCACAACCGCTCTGACGACATGAGGTTAAGCGTCTGTTTTAACAGTGCGAGATGTCTATGTGCCAAACTCCAATAGTATAAGGTGGCTAAATATAATTTTTCCTTGATCAAATTGTTTATTGTTTCACTTAAATGATTTATTAGTTTGATCATTTAAATATTTTAGAATCGTAGTTTAATCGATTTTAACACGAACCGATTAACAAATTGATTTTGTTTTCAAAATCAAAATCACATCACTTATTAGATGATTAATCGATTTTCGATTATCGAATCGATTTCAATTTTATTTTAACATTTTTACCACAATATTGATCGTTGACGACACCATCGACCACCGCGTGCCTTTGACTGCCACATATCAACGTCCCCCATCGACCATCGACCACCGACCATCATTGTTTATGTCAATCACTGCTTGTTACCGATTTTCAAATATACGCAGGGTTATAATCAAAATTAATTTGATCGATGTTTTTTTTGTCCTATAATTTTTATAACATATACATATTTTATATTATTTTATACGTAACAATACAAATCTCGTTTTCGTATCAAATCACGTTTGATCGTCGCACAATATGTATTAGATTGACGCACGTAACTTACACAATTATTGATATTTTACGATAAATTTATTAAAAAATTATATTTAATTATCGTTGCATGTATGCCAAAATTTACATTACACATTCAAAGATAAAACGTTACAAAAATAATGGGACGGAAGGAGTATTATTATGACTAACCTAATCACATTCATAGCAAACGAACATGTCATTGGTGAGATGCAATAATTAATTCCCGCTACAAATAAAAATACTATTACTAATCCATCCACTGTTTATCTTATTTTATCCATACAGTCTAGGTTAATGATAGGAACAAAAAAACAACACAAAGAATCATCATTGAAGTTAATAAGGAGGATAATCTCCACGTTAAGTTTAAATTGACTGCGTAACATCCTCAAATTTTTGCGTCTGACATAAATACCTCCGTCATATTTGTCCCAAGAAAGACTCTGCTGATTACTCCCAAATCCAATAGGGTCAGCGAACAACACGATGAACATCACACGATGCAAAAAAGAGTATTTCAAATGGTGAACTTCGGGCTTGGATCACACAACAACTCGAGCAGTGCGTCGGAGAAAACTCTTCCAGCGTTGATCGATGCGGCGGAGACTCAATGGCGTGTTTCTTCCTCACAGTCCGCTTCCGCTTCCACCGCCGGCGCCTGAACGCCGCCTCCTAGTTTCGAACGCTTCACCGCGTACGTTTGTGCTTAAAATTATAACATGATATCCGTAAAATTTAAAATATTATTACATAATATCTAATAGAATTTTATATTTTTGAAAATAGTGCACATGAAAAAAATGAAACAGTGCGTTTATTATTTAAAAAATAAAAAACAATCAAATCACAAAAATCAAACCCAACTCTAAAACTAAATTATTTTAATCAAAATAAATAGATTAGAGTTTTAAATCATTGAAAACCATCAAGGAATAATGATTTGGTAGTTAGGATTTTCCAAACGGTTGAAACCCAACATCCAATGAAGAAATCAAAATCGTTATTCGAATTCAATTCCACTCATCAATCGTGAACGTCGCACTATTTCAACAACAAAATCCAACAAAAACATATGAAATTGATCAATTAAAGTCTTTTTATTTGAACACTATAAAAAAATTACAATCATTTGATAAGAAAATAATTACATGTATAAATTCAAGTCAATCGATTCAAACGTTCATTGACAAACTAAAAAAACCATGCTTCGTTTTGTTTACCTGATCAAAATATTCAGATGCACTATTTCATTCAAATAGGACGCTAGTGTTATTCAAACATTACACCTGTTTTTTTTTTTTCTTCAAAAAATCATAAGATTAAACAAATACTTAAACATAATTTATAACCTGATATCAGTAGAATTGAAAAAAAAAATCCTTATTTAGTAAATAACATCTTTTTTCTTTAAAAAAACCAAGATCCAAAAACTGCAGAATTATTAAGACGTCCTATTTCGTTGTATTGACGCACTGTTTAAGATTGTGAAGTGTTGTCAGTATTCAGACGTCCTGTTTCATTGAATTGACGTACTGAAAAAAGTAAAACAGTGCGCTAGTTCAATTCCAAAAAATCAACAAAAACAAAAATTTATAACATAATATGCATAAAATTGAAAACATTATCATATGTTACTCAACATGATTTTTTTAATAAAACAAATACTGACGCACTGTTTCAAACAGGACGTCAGAACAAAACAAAACAGTGTGCCAATTCAAATGAAACAAATCTGAAAACCACAAAAAATCAATTAAAAGAAAAATTAAAAACATGATATCCATAAAATTGAAAACATTACCACATAATACCAAACATGATTTTTTTTTATATAAAAAATAAAGAAAGTAAGAGCTAAGCACTGGCGCACTGTTTCAAAACAAAACATTGTGTGAGTTCGAATATAACAAATCTAGAACAAAAAAAAAAAAAAAAAAAGAAGCAAAAACAAGAAATCAATCAAATACATTCCTAAAACTAAATTACTCTAACCCAAAGAAGTATATTGAATTACTAAATTCCTAAAACATTATCATATGTTACTCAACATGAATTTTTTTTAATAAAACAAATACTGGCGCATTGTTTCAAACAGGACGTCAGAACAAAACAAAACAGTGTGCCAATTCAAATGCAACAAATCTAAAAACCATAAAAAATCAATTAAAAGAAAAAATTAAAAACATGATATCCATAAAATTGAAAACATTATTACATAGTACCAAATATGGTTTTTTTATATAAAAAATAAAGAAAGTAAGAGCTAAGCACTGGCGCACTGTTTGAAAACAAAACATTGCGTCAGTTCGAATCTAACGAATCCAGAACAAAAAAAAAAAAAAAAAAAAAAAAAAACAAAAACAAGAAATCAATCAAATACGTTCCTAAAACTAAATTACTCTAACCCAAAACAGTATATTAGAGTCTTGAATCATTGAAAACGATCAATTAATAATGATTTTGTAGTTAGGGTTTCCAAAACAATCGAAACCGAATTTTAGATGAATTTGAAAGATTTGAGATGTTTTATGCATGGAAATCGATTGATTTTTGTATGTAAGATTAAATGAAAGTGATTATAAACAAATTTGATGAGTTTTGGTTGAGATTTGATATATTAAAGAATATGATTACGCGGATGACTATTTGTTTTGAGAAAAATATAAATTGTATCGAATGAGAATTATTTTTTCGGGTTGTATGTTTTGGATAATATTTTGAAAAAGTTATATCTTAGGGAAATTTTTTGTATAATATATATATCACATTGATTTATTTAATCAACGTATGATAAAATAAAGATTGTTTCATGAGTTATAGTCCTTATGCTTATTTATGTTAATTAATTTTCAATTATTTTTTTAAATTGAATTTATCCATCGTAAATATTTTATAAAAAAAATAATACTCCATCCGTCTCATTGTACATGCAATACTTTTCTTTTTGAACTGTCCCAATTTATTATAATCTTTTCTCTTTTATCTAATATTTAATCTAAAAAAATCACATCAATTACAACAACCCCACTACCCCTAAAACATTTCACAAAAAAATTTTTTTTTTTGATGATCGTGAGATTTATTGTAGATTTATGTGAGAAAATAGTGGATATAATGTAATATTTGATTTGATTTTTTTTATATTAAAAGATTATCAAAAGAAAAAATATTATGTTTGTTTGAGACTGATCAAATGGATAAGACAAAGAGAATATTATACTAATTATTTATTTCTTTATTTTAAGTGAATATAAATAAAATCATAATTTAAATTTTAAAATAATTAATAAAAAAATTTCACTATAACATATAAAATAAATAATTAATAATTCTTTCAATTTCATTGAACACTTTTTACCCAATGGTCACGAATAAGAATGGGTGCTTTTGTCTAATTTCGGAATTGTCCCCTATACTTGATAACGGAGGGCCGAAACCTTACGCCGTTTTGATAAGCTGCTGAATTGCTGATACCATATCCTCATCTCCAACCTCTCACTGCGTTTCCCTCTCCTTGTTTGCACTGCACACTACGTGTCAGCCATGGCGGGATATCTGATGCCCCCTCCGCTCCCCACAAACGCACTTGTTGTCTTCTTCTTCCCTTTCCTCATTCGCCTCCCTGTTGTTTCCACGTTTTCAAGCAGCAAGCTTTGGTCACTCCAAGTAAGCGCCTTTTGTGGTTTCATTATCGGGTTTCGTTTCGTTTCGGACTTGGGGTTTTTACTATGCATTCAATTGAGCAGTGTTGGGTTTCGTTTATGTTTTTAGGGTTTTTTTGGTTGTGGTTTTAATCCTGAAATGGGGTTTGATTTGATGGGGTTTGCTTCGATTGCTTTGTGTGGTGAAATGGGGTTTCGATGTAGTTCTTGAAAGGTTGAGAATTTGTGCCTTTGTGGTATCAGGATTGTGCTAGTTGGGGCGGTGGTTGTTGGTTTGCTACATAGAAGAGATATTTGAGAGATATACTAGTTTTAAGTTAAATCAAATCAGAACCATAACCTGATAGCTTTGCACATTGGGGTTGATTTATTTTTATTTTTTTTCGGTTGAACTTCCTGGCGACTTCAACCTGTCATCTTTAGGAAATTAGAGATTCTAATCTCTTGGTTCTAATGTCACTTGATGATCTGTATGAGATACTGAGATCACAACTTAATGAAGGATGTATTTCAACCACCATTAATAAGCTTGCATCTCATGGTAAAAATTGTGAGTTGTAGCTGTTTCTGTTGTCATCTTGGTGTCAATCTCCTATGGATACAATGAAGAACGTAACAGAAGCATTTATGTCTACAGGGACTGTGCCTTTGACGCATTTAGTAGTACATGTAAATTGTAGGCCAGACCCTCAGAGTAATTTGGAGTGAACTTGTGCGAAGTGGATCCTAAGTCCGCTATGCTAACATTACATTCAACGTCATTACACAGTGCTTGAGAATCATTGTGCTCGTATGCTAGATATCTTGTAGTTGAAAGCTTTATGTAATCTTTTGATTTATGAACTAGTGGGAGATGCAATAGGGTGTTTGTTCTTTTGCTTAATTCTATAGATTTCCAAGGAACTAATCCGAAACAAAAGATGATATCATTTCCAGTGAGTCCTCCTAAGAATCAAAGCAATTTATTCTATTGCTAAACTCTTGTCTGTATCGGCAAAACATCTGATGGGTCTTCTACTAGTTGAAAAGGAGTTATGTTTTTTGTTTTGCCTTTTTCATGTAGTTCGAAATCAAATGAATCATGTTGCTCAAAGGGTTTGCTGATTTTATGTGTGATATTTTGTTTATCCAGTATAGATTGTTATCTGTTTGCATTTTCATGACTATTAAATATTTATCCTAATTATTCGTTCATTACAAGCCACATGCATTTTTTTTTTCATATTTTTGTTTAAAGAGTATGGTGTACTTGTCTGCAGGAGTTTGTCATTTCAGAGTTTTGTGCATTGAGATATATCTATCCAATTCCAACCCCTAAAGCAAATGGTAGAAGTGTTGTGAGCATGGAAAGTTTGGTTTGAGAATGTTGGTGTGGCTGCTGATTTTGCTTCTGGACGTCGTCGTATAATCACAAAGGATCTTCCTATGTTCAAGCTACTGTGGGTAACTGGATTAAGGAGCATTTGGATGGTATTTGATGCATGGATGCAGCTCGTGAAGGCAGTTATCAGGATCAATATGGAAGTATGCTGGAGTCTTATCACTGGGGCCATCTGCATAGTAACTCTTCCAGCACGAGCTTTGGGCGCCCTTCATAGGGAGAAGTTGGTAAGTTTCTGTAGTGCTACTAACCTTTGTTTTCTTCGCTTCCAGTATAATTGTTTGTTTGTTTGTTAAAACCATTGAGATACAGTCTTCTTTCTTTATAGAAGTGTGCGTAGGCCACTTTTAACTTTCATATGTCCGTTGTTTTCTGACATGGTTATTGTTGCTGGAGTGCAGACGGAGAGGCTCCTGCTAGAAGTCAATAATGAACTGGAAACTATGCTGTGGAGTAAGAAAGAGTTGGAGACACGTCTGCAGGTGACTATGAAGGAGCAGGAACTAATGGATGTAATAGCAACTGAACTAGAAGAGGAGCACGAAAAGGCCATAGTCAAAATTGAACTCCTGGAGGATGAGGTAAGAAGTTACCCTTTTGTATTTTAATTTATTTTTAATTTCATTTTTCTATTGGAAGTTCTGCTCTGTTCTTTGCCTTTGATAATTCATCCTTGGACTCCTCATTTTCCGATTGAGTACTTCTAGAGATTATATCTACACTAATAATCCGTACTTCCAAATTTATGCGGTTAATCATTTGGAATAATTGCCACGTTGGCCGATCTTCTATACATTTGGTCTGAGATGTTGGATGTCAGAGTAAACAAATGATGTTGCTTTGTGATTCTTCATTGTGTTCTCCTTTGTAATAGACATCCGAAACTCTGCTTTGGATGGGGGAAGCATCAATCTCCTTGGCTTGTACCTAGGCGAAAGATCAGGTTTGAATGGAACACTTGGTTAGACTCTTAAAAAAAACATGAGAATAATCTTCTGGAAATTACCCTGTCTTTGGGATGTCATGAGTATCCGAAACTGTAATACCCGAGAAATTTGGGAGTTTTGAGATGAATATATAACGTTACGATTTTAAAATAAATCGTGCTTAAAGGTTATATATTTAAATTTAAGAAAATATTTGATTAATTAAATCAAATATGACGATGGAATATTTGGGATGATTAGTTGAACGTGCAAACAAACGTTGCGAACGAATAACGTTATATTGTTATAACGTTATATACGTTGCGCGCAAGGACTATCGAATTAATCCCAAAAACAATGAATTATGACTCAGGAGGTCGTATTTTCATACACGAGATAAATCTATCGATGCAAATAGATTTTTGTGGATTAATATTACGAAATTTGGGTGAATAATGGATTGAACGAGACGTATCGTGGGACGAAATGTGGGATTACACACACATACACCCACCTTTCTCCTTTCCCTCCACTTCACTCACCGCACTCCCTCTCCACTTCACCACACCATTCCACCAACGCCCTCTGCCGGCCACCATCGCTCCCACCACCAGTCATCATTTCCACCACCAACAAGAGCAGCCAGCCGCCACCAACATCGTTAACACCAACATCATCAACATCATCAACATCATCATCATCATCATCATCACTCCCTCATTACCACCATCACTTTGTTCTTCATCGAGACGAAGGCAACAGCGGGTCGGGGAAAGAATCAACACCGGCAGGTTGGTTATTGGATGTCAAAGGATCCGTTCGTGTGATCGTGAGCTCAAGAAAATCAAACGCGTTCGAGGTAACCTCATTCGTCCGATACACCTCTTTTATTCATTCACACGATTCAAACACATCCGTACATATTTTGGGACGTGTTAATACAGTGTTTGATGTGTATATGATGATTTGGATGCTTCAAAACGCGTATTGGGAGATCCGTTTACGGGCAGGGAGGTTTCCTGCAATTTCTGGCCGGAGATCCGTCGCGCCCGCGACAAACCTAGTCATATGATCTGCCGTAATATCCAAAATATATATGATCATCTAATGCATGCAAGCTCTCTCTAAGAGCCTTCAGGTGCTGTTGGGGGCACAGAAGCGACAACTCCAAGGTTATGACCGACTCGGAGTACAGAGATAAGATAAAGTGTCAATCGTCAGCCGGGTTACCCAATAGATTTGGTATATTCGCACCTGTCTACTCTGTGCGTTGTCTTGCACCTCTTGTGCGCATTCAATGTGGTATCGTTTGCTAGCATTGAGATAATTTGGATCTCCCTGCAGAGAGCAACCCGTGGCCCCGTCACAACGGCATATAAGCCGCTGCACGCATGCAAAGAGGATGGGGGATGCCCATCGCTCCCTATCTAGTTTTCACCCGTGACGATGACTCAGAGGATAATACAGAAGTGCAATGACTCAAACCCAAGCCACCAAGGCTATTAAAGGAAAACAGATGATCGCAATGGATCGAAGAAGGGACACCATGTTCGACCTTCTCAATAATTTCAAGGAAAACGACCAACGATCCAACGGATTCACAAGGGATGTCAATGCCGTTCTTATCAGTTCAAGGAGGTGATATTTCTTATTTGTTTGCTTTTCATTAGTTCACATGGATAGTATAACTATGCTCCACATCCCCCGTTTCCTTTTTATTAATCATTTAACGGTCGCTTTCATTTATTTCTCATGAGAGTATATATATATTATAAGGGTGAATTCTAACTCATTTCAACCCGAAAATACCCCAGCACATGTCAAACGTGATCGTTTATGCACGTTTGACGTTATATTTTCATGTGTATGTGTTATATATCTCAAATACGTATTTAGATTTAAGGTTCGAGGCACGAAAATGTCTTTTTTTTTATACCAAAAAGCCGTTGTGGGCGCGATCGGGCGTATGTGTTATCCATGAGTTGTGGGCGACAGCCAAAAGTCGTTGCCGCGACGGTAGTGTGCAGCCAAAATGCTGATTTTTCTCCTGTCGCGACCACGACCCAGGATGATCGCGAGCGCGACTGTTCATTGCCCAGAAACCTGCAAGAAAACTCTCTGTTCGACACCGGATCTCTCAATTCGCACCACAACGCATTCAAACCATTTTATAGACATCAAAACATGTCCCAAACCATGCACAAAAGTAAAGAACGTATAAAAAAGACGTCTCGTACGAGTGATGTTACCTCGATTATCGGTTATCCTTAATGCACACGATCATACGAACGAATCCGTTGATGTCTCATAGCCGAACTGTCGGTGTTGATCCCTCCTTCACGCTGCTGCTGTCCGTATTCTTGGATTGGGCGTCGTGGTGGTGATGTAGATGATAGCGATGATGAGACGAAGAAGATGTTGATGATGCTTGATGTTGTTGATGATGATGATGATCGTGAGAATGATGGCGACGGCTGGAAATGATGATGGCGCTGGTGGCAGGCAGGGAAGAGTGGAGAGTATGAGTGATGGTGTGGCAGGTGGTGATGGAGAAGGTGAGTGAAGTGGGAGTGGGAGTAGTGCGGGGGAAAGGGAGAGAGTGGGAAATTAGGTGGGTTTGGGAATTATCCCACGTTTCGTCCCACGGTACGTCTCGTTCAATCCATTCTTCACCCAAATTTCGTAATATTAATCCATGAAAAATCTATCTGCATCGATAGATTTATCCCGTATATGAAAATATGACCTCCCGAGTCATAATCCATTACTTATGAAAATACAATCGCTAATCCTGACGCGCAACGTTTATAACATTGTAACGTTATTCGTTCGTAATGTTTATTGACGCGTTCAACCAATCATCCCAAAATATTCCATCGTCATATTGATTTAATAATCGAATATTTTCTTAGATTTTAATATATAACCTTTAAACACGAGTTATTTTAAAATCGTATCGTTATATATTCATTTTAAAACTTCCAAAATTTTTCGAGTATTACAATAACTATCGGTCCATCCTCGAGTTGCATTGGATGCGTTCTCCCACCATCATCTTAGGGTTGGAGATATAGGATAATGAGGATGTAAAAATAGTTTAACAAAGTGATTCCCGACAAGACAATAGCTATTTCACGACGTTCCTGAACTTCAGTCGGAGGGGATCTCAATGACAAATGAGTAAAACAAGACGAAACATTTGCATCGAATGTATTTATTTTTAATATTTGATATATACATTAAAATATTTTTTATATTCAATATTAGTCTTATTTTATAGATATTAATGTGTAGATTTTAAATATATATTTATTTTTAATGTTTGATATATACATTAAAATATATAAATAATTTAAAATATTATATAAAAAAGAACAATCTGATAAATGAAAAGAAAAAAAAGAATGGCCCAGGAGGTGAGTTCGGAGAGATTAGCAATTTTTGATAAAACTGTTATCATAACTGTAAAAGAAAATGTAAAACAATGTTTTATGTAATCCGAGCTCTTCATATGTGAAGGACTCTCCTATACATCTATTCCGAGAGCCGAAGGTTTTTCATATCCGTCAAGACACAAGTGATCAAGAATAATGAATTTTCATGTCGATCGATTAAAACCCCTGGCTAGCTACCTCAAATTAGTGGAGGAGGATCTCGGCTATCCCCACCTGATGTACTGTCCTTCGCTGTACAATCTGTGAATCATTGGATCCCAATGAAAAGAAAAAATGGTGCTCCTATGGATTTGACCCAAAGGCTCTCATTTGATACTCCACAACGCATGGTACAACACAGAAAAAATTGAGCCGCTGATTCCTTTCCCAAATTAGTGGGTTTGAGTGAAAATTTTATTAAAAGAAATATTGTTCATTTCATTTTAATTTAATTAAAAAAAATTTGTTAATTGTAATATAAATATTTTTTTTTATATTTTTTTATTTAATAATAAATGTATAATAATATAATCAAATTCTTTCTTCCCTCTCATTTTCTCTCATAAACCTCACTTACATCCCATCATCTTTAAAAAAAATATTCTTTTTTTGTCAAATTTCATACAAATTCAACACACTTATTCTCTCCATCCCATTAAAAAATACAACAAGTGCCGATGTTTTATAAAAATTACAATACTTTCTAATTTAGAAATTTTTTCTTAAAAAATAGCAAAATATCAATAATTTTTATTTTATATCGCATCAACTCATCTCGCTATCATTGCGTCTTTCATTCTTTTTCTCTTACACAACTTTAAGATTATTTTGATTTTTATAGATGAAAATCAACACACATTAATTCTCATGAAAAATCCAAATATTACATTTAATGTGGGACGAAAAAAATATAAAATTTTTTATCGGATCAAATTGTTATAATAATTCAGATAATTTCATGTGAGATAAGGTCTCGTTTTTTCAAAGGTCGCTGACACATAAAAAATGATCGGAGAAGTGATGTACGCTCGGAAGAAGTATCGTAGTTGAAGAGATGGATAGTGATCCAAGAAAGAGCAAATCAACATATCAACACTTTTTGTTAAAAACAAAGGGAACTTACCTAAAACTATAAAGAGATAAAAAAAAAATCAAATCAATACAAAACAAAATCTTAATTACAAAAATATACAATTAGAGCCTAAAGTCGATGCGCATAACTTTCAACTGCCAAACCCACGACACTCTCTATTCCACCTCATAATCTCCTTCGCACGCTCTATCAATTGAACCTACCTGAAAATTTCAAATTCTACCTGCTAATTTCACTGGATAATTTCGACAATAATTTGCTGCGAATTTTCTACGAATTCAATTTTGTGTGAGGCGCTCTGTAAATTTGATGCGACAACAATTTCAAACGGTATCATTTTAACTACCAATTTGTTGAATAGAGTTTCGTTCGAATCATTTTCTCTCACATTTTTTAGTGCATGCAATCCATTCAACAAATTAAAGTTTTTTTTTTATTCGAAAAAGTATGATTATAAATATAATAAACTTGCAAACCCTAAAAACATGAACAGAATGTCAAATCACGTGTGGGTGTGATATATTATTATTTGTTAGGGTTTGAAATATAAATTCAGACATTTAAATAATTAACTGACACTCTGTTTGAAAATAAACAGACGCTCTGTTTGAAATTCAACATGCGCTCTGCTTGAAATTCAATATGCGCTCTATTTATGAACTTGACATTATTATCAAATGTGCAACAGGAACAATGACAGCACAATACAGAAGTAATTTAGAAGCCTTGGTGAAAATTCTCATATGTCCAAAAGAGGGAATGACAGTTACGGATCCACACAGATTGTATTTAATAAAGATCCCCTTTTGAAATCTCACAAAGAGGATTCTTGAAAAAAAGGGTGACGATTAGGAATTCGAGGAAAAACGAACATACATCAGATTGTGGCAGGTTACGATAGAATGGAAAGATCCTTCACCTTTGGCAACCATACATTCACGATCAACGAAATGGACATGAAACTGATTTTTGGAATAGTTGATGGCAATATTGACATGGATCAGGGTAGGTTGATGAAAAAAATAAATGAGTCTGAATATCTGAACAGACGTTTTAAGGATCGAAAAACGGGAAGCAGAGCACAGAGAGAATTGACAATAAGGAAAATCAAAGATGTTTTGGTTGAAGTTTCACAAAAAAACAGAAGTGTCAGATTACGATGACACAGCACGACTGCTGGTGCTCTATATGTTGAATACACTGTTTGTGAGCATGTCCAAGCCTTCGTTGAATTGGAGCTACTGTAATTTCGTGGCCGACATTGAAAAAATACGTGATTACAAGTGAACGTCCCACTTTTTCCAAAAATTGATTGGATCATTGGATGATAACTGCTCCATTCCGGAAAACGTGACAGAATGTGCAATGCTAATCCCTGTAAGTATTTCAGATACAAACTGATTTTTTTCAGTCATTCTTTCTGACGCTCTGTGTTTCCAATAGAGCTCTGTATTGTATATTAACATATAATCAATTAAATAATGATGCTTAATTATTTTAATTATGAGTACTGTTATCTGGAAAGGACTCAATTAAATAGTCGGTCTCTATTAAAAACACAGGCGCTCTGGCGCTCTCTACACAGACGCTTTCTATTTAATACATAGGCAATGATCGCTTTCCAAAAAGAGCAATAATTTAACAACAACACTTTCACCAAAATCATGAATATAACCATCTTGCTCAACAAAAACATCAGACACCAATGAATTTGAGCCTACAAAGTTAGTTTTGTCACGACGCTCTATTTCCAATAACTGGCGCTCTGTCCCACATAACTGATGATGCTCTGTCCCATATAACTGGCGCTCTATTTCCAACAACTGACGCTCTCTATTTAATATACAGACGCTCTGTTTTGTAGATTGACATATAATAAAATAAATAATGATTGTTAATTCTTTCTTTTAATTTTCAGTACTGGTT
>JAOVYX010022391.1:0-14677 GCA_035668315.1 Drosera spatulata
CTCCTCTGAAAGTAATCGCATTCCTGTGCTTCCAAATAGAATAGAAGAGACAGCAGAATAAGAGTTGAGTGATGGTTTGAACCATTGTAAGAACAACAAAATGGTCCAAGGCTTGTAGAAGCTGATAAAAGGGGAAAGAGTACCAATATCTGTTGCTAGCGCATATGGGTAATTCTGATCCCAAAAGTTCCCATTTATGGTATGTTGTAATTTTTGAGGAACGGACTTCAAGTTCCTAGTCACAGAAATACTCAGAGCTGTTTGATATTACTGTCCAAAATTATAAAGACTAAAATTAGTGACAGAAATAAAAAAACCATTAGCGAAAACCAAAAATATTTCATAAATTAAAATGTTTTTGTGTGAAGGAAATCTCGAATGTTGTATTTGGATGAAACTGCAAACAGAAAGTGAAAACCATATTTTCTTGTTTTGCGTTTTATGTGTCTATTTCATCCGTTTGAGAAAAAAAATTAATATCAAACACTTCTATTTCATCAAGTAGTGAAACAAAAAATAGGAAAAAAAAAAAAAAACAAAACAAAACGATACCAAGCATGTCTGGGGTGGGGGGTGTAAATTGAGAATTTTTCAAGTTTTTCAATTTTTCACAAAGTGATGTTATTGAAACTGTAATGTACTAGTTTGTAATGGACCAATTCTTGAGTTATACAGATTTCAGTTTGTGCTTTATAATTTTCGATCATTGAATGAACAGAATAAACAAACTGCGCAAAAATAAATAACACAAGATGTATAGTGATTCGTCTCCGACTTGATCAGAGAGTTACGTCCACTGTCAAGGTACAGTGATGTATTATAATCAACCTAAGTACAATCTAAAGCATCTACTGCTTGCATACCCTACTACAAGACTCCACTTGTAGAATTCCTACAAGTTTGTTTAACATATGTCTACCTCTAGACTAAGAAAAACTCCATTACAGACACACCTAGTGACTGTACAATCAATACAAACCTTGATCCAAGGTTCTATATAATGGAACACTCCGCGATTGATGTTGAAACATACATCTTGATTATAGTTGACTTATTAAAAATGTACATATTTTGTAACGTTCCGACTTCCATCTCAGATGAGGCGTGACGTTATACCGTTATAGATAAAATCCCTAGAAAGCCAAACAACTCCATCGAGTTTTAGGCATAGAATTCAAGGAAACTGCTTGTACATAACCATTACATTTCCAAAAGATGGTTATAAAGTTATTTTACAATACACTTTTCAGTAATAAAAATATTATACATCGCATCTTCCAGAAACTAAGATATTATACATCCTTCGTCCAACAGCTAAAATATTACATGTTATCTTGTAGTAGTCATTATTAAGTTGCCATATGATTTAAAATTAGGTGTAATATTTTAGACGCAATGTAAGCTCGGTTTAACTCGTTCCACCTTCATTTCGATCCGCACTTGAAAATAGAACCCTTAACCCGTGAGAAAAAAAAAGCTTAGTAACCTAGGAAGAAAAGTTCGATTTCAAAGGGTTCTCCATCGACTATGGCAAGTCGTGGAAAGCCTCTGAAGGAACCCCCGAAAGACAACAAGAAAAAGAAAAAATTATACTTAGGCCATATTAGTCAAAAAATAATATTATAAATATTTTACGTGTCTTAATTAGTATATTTTATCCATTTCACATATTTTTTTCTTTTTTGTTATTATTTGATAATTAAGGATATGACTTCACAACACCAAACTTTGAGGAAATGATCGAATCTGACGATTTCGACGAAGACCTTGGAGATCTAACAACTGACGGACAAGCCTCTCTCAAGCATATTTTTTTTTAATAGATGATCCAACGGGTTAGTTAGACCCGATTGGCATATTTGGATTTTCTATCGAAGTTGTCTGGTGGCCCAGCCACCTACGACATCGCAGTGCTATTACGTGCACGCGAAGAGGACAAATCGTTGATTTCCTCTCCCTCGGTAGTCTCTACTTGCCCGTCATAAGGACTCAACCAACACGACTCATATAGAATGTTCAAGGAATGATGCTTAACAACAAGATTTTCATGATAATGCCAACGATCTCTATGATGACTGTTATTGCAAACTCCAATAACCGTTTCTTTCGGATCCAAAGACAGATGTGAAGAACAACTTTTTCGACACAAGTCCCTTTATTGGATGAACTTGCATTAGTTCTCATGAGTTCTTCGCTTTTATCATTTTTAAGTTATGATTTACATTCGCGTGTCCTTTTATTTCTACGATGTCAATGTCGTTCCTATTTGATTCTTGTTTTAATCATTAACATCTCTTGTTTTAATCATGCAACATATTCATCATGAACATTTCTTGTTTTAATCAATTATGCATCATCTCATGATCTAAGGTCATCAAAAGTTCATCAACACATCCCTACTTATGATCTACTCACGCGTATGCATCAAACAAAGCATGGAATGAATCATAACACCAAAAACGGATATTCTGTAGGGAATAAATAACTGAGAATGAAGGTTTTACAGCACAAATCACGTTCCAAACTGATTCCAAAGCAATACAAACGAATCGCGGATCAATTCTCCTTGAAACATTGATCAAAAACCCTCCAAAGCTTCTCCTCTTCGCGTCTCCACCTCCTCTGATCTCCCCTGCCGTCTCTATGCTCTGTATGATGATTAGAAGAACCCTAGAGCATGTATAAGCATAGGTCGAAACCATATTGATCCGACGGCTGAAAATTAATGTTCAACATTTGGGAGAAAGTCGTGGCCGTGACCAAACACGTGTCACGCCCGCGACACATTAAAAATCCAGATTTTGCTGAAAATCACCTGTCGTGTCCACGACCTATAGCCGTCGCGCCCATGACCTATAGCCGTCGTGCCCATGACCTCCTGCAGCCTGCCCGCGACACTGCTGTAGTGACCGCAACAGGTGTGCTGATGACCTAAAACTATTACAAAAAATACTAAACGACGTCCAAAAATTCTAAAAACTTATACAACACATCAAAACTCGCTAATCTATCTTATCGATGTGAAACTTTATTGTATTAGCTCTCGAGGCACATGAAACAACGAAAATCGTGAATTTTCAGCCTTGGAGCTCATGACTTGCCATTCTTCTTCATCTTTCTACATTCTTGATCCAAACTTCGCGTCAATCTGTCAAAAACATAAGAACGCAACAGCACCGATATTCCAAGACAAAAAGATGCTAAATACATAAAACAGACGATACATGAGACATAAAATAAACATTTAGAATAAAAAAATGATGTGTGTTTTCATACACATCATCCCTCTACACACAAAGCGTACGCGATATTTTATCCTCTTTCTCAATCGCGTAACAAGATTGTTAGTAACCCGATCACCCCCTTGTACATAAGATTGGCCCTCGATATTTGTTATCATGATCAATAATAAATTTTTATAAATCACCATAATCCACGTAAGCATGCCAAACGCGTATAAACGCACGTGTTTATTTTTAATGTAAACCCCTAAAAATCCCTAAAGCGATCCGGGTTACGCATGTTCGTCTCAACACCCCATCTTAACGTAATATTGCGTAATATTAATCATTTTCATTCATTTTTTTAGCCAAACTATGCATATTTCCCACCATGAGCTTAACGAAGCTATTTTTCCACAGGTCCCCCCTACAGTATTGTCACCGCAGTAGAGTTTAACCACCAAATTCGGGATGGATTGGTGTGGTTCCTCTACGTCTATAACGAAATGACCCGATTACATCCTCGCTCTCCCTGCGGCATTGCTCCAACTACCCATCATCCCCGACCAGCACCATCATCAAAAAGTACCCACACAACATATTAATCACGCATAAAGGACAGGGAAAGGGGTTAGGTTACCTCCCGACATTATCGAACTTGAGTCACGTAAAACCGAGAGAACCAACACGAGACACTGTCGTTGTCCCTGTTGCCGTTGGTGGTGGACCTCTCAAGCGTCTCCTAACCTGCTGATGATTCGCCGGTGGTTGGAACGTCATCAAAGAACCTGCATAGAAGTTGTTAGCTATGGAAGAGGTCAAGTTAAACGAGGTGAGACAGCTGCATGGTTCCTCACCGTGGGAAGCTCTTGGTTGTTCTACGTCGTCCTGGTGGTACTCAGACAAGGCGGCGTGGCATGGTGATGATGCGATGGTGGGTGTGTTGTCGTGGAGGGGAAAGAGGAGGAGAGAAGGTTGCAGCTGTGGGAGCTTGGTCGATGATGGTGGCCAGAGAAGGGCCGCGAAGGTGGTTCAAGCGTGGTGGTGTCGCGTGAATGAAGAAGGAGAGGGAAAGGACGATGATGCGGCTCAGAGAGATCGTTTTTAGCTTCTGGTGATCACCACTGGCTCTAACGACGAAGACAAGTGATGCAGTGGTGGTGGTTTATGGTGCTTTGTGATGGTTAGGGTGGTTTGTGGTGTTTCATGATGTGGCGAAGGAGAAGAAAGAAGAAAGAGAGCTACAGGTTAGGGGCTGCTCCGGCTGCTCTCCTGGTGGTTCCCCGGTACACCGTGGAGATGCTAGAGGGTGGTGGAGGGTGATGGCAGGTGGTGGGTGGTGATGGTGGAGTGAGGTTGATGATGAGACGATGGTGATGATGAGAGGAGAAGGTAACAGAAGTGATCGAGATGAGATATGTCGGGAGAAATAAGGAGGGAAGCGAAGAAAATGTTATATATGTAAGCCCCTCATGTTTTTAATTAGGGGATAATTTTTATCCCCTTTTATAATTTTTGATAATAAATATCTCTTAAATTATCCCAACAAAATTAACGTTATTTAACCATAACTAATATACAATGTTTATCGATAATAAAATTATCCATCATTTAATCATGACCATATCATAACAGTTCAGTTGTTTTATTAAATATTAACGTTCGTTTGTTCAAATTATATCGTAATAACGAACGTTATATTAACTTATTTTTCATCACTCGTATTTAACTTTCTAACGTTATTATTTAATAATTATAACAATGAGCGTTATATTGATGTTAATTTTCATGGTTCGTAATTAACGTTCTTACGTTAATACTTTATATTCGTAATGATGAACATTTATTAACGTAACTCGTAATCGTTCAAAAATATTTTACGACGAATATTTTTTTACGAATGTTAATTCCTCCACATTTATGTGTATAATTTTATGTTTATAAGTATATTTTTATATTTATATGCAAGTTTTAATTAATAAATTTCTCGGTTATTACGTATTTGGTACCTCATTCTATTAGTGAAACTCTATAGATTCGAATTTACCTTAAATCTTCATATAAAACACAAAATTCCCCTCTTGAATCACCGGCAACACTTACAAGCTTCTTCTTCTAGAAAAACATTAGTTAAATTCTATGTGATTCGATGATTAGCGAAAACACAAGATGGTCATTTTGATCAGGATTCCAAGTGATTCATTAAGCTTTAAACGTGCTAATATATACCTGCACATATTGAAATTTTAAAAAAACATTAGTGCGTGTATGTTTGTAATTATCAAAACACATAAAATTCAACACATACCAATTTTGCAAATTATTATATTTTTTCAGTCCCAATATACATGCAACGTTTTTCTTATTGTATTGTCCTAATTTAGTTGTAACCTTTCTATTTTTGGCAAACATTTAATCTAAAAGAATACCATATCAATCATATTTTTATACAGTACACTCACTATATCCTCTCACAATTGTTACAGTAAATCTCATTATCTCTATAAAAGTATCCGTTCTTCATCAAAACACATAAAAATTCAATACACATATAAAACTAAATTGAAATAGAGGGAATAATTTTTTTTAGAACAAAGGAAGTATTCCATAAATCACAATTACAGAATAATATTACATAAAATCTTTACTTTTGTGATAAAGAATCAATCATGTTTTGTCAAAAAAAAAAAAAAAACAAAATCAATCATTTTTGTTGATTTAAAATAAGCTTTTTTTTTAATTTTAATTTCGAAATAGGGAAAATACTGTAAGTTTTAACTTGAGTCAAATGCATCAAGAAACAAATTCTTTTCACCTTTTTCTCTGTTTTCCCACCCCTCAAATCAACTCTGATTCTAAGCGGGGAGGGAGCAAAGCCCACGCAGGATGTCGTCGGAGTGCTTGAGGTTACTTCGTATGCTTTTGTTTGGTTGTGAGTTTTTTTTTTTTGGTTGAGGAGAGAACACTGCACAGTTTTCTTTGTTGATGGAGATCTAGCTATCGATTGAGTTATGTGATTTTATGATTCCAAAGGACAAGAATTGATATTGATGGATAAGGTAATGTTGTCTGTGGCTCTGTGTAGGAAGCTTTCGAGAAATTTGTTGGACGACATGTTTCGATCTTTTGTTCCAGTCGAACGGTGAGTTCTTGTCTTATTACTTGATTTGTTGTTGCTGGTGATGGGTTGATTATATAGTGATATCGTTGAGGTCATACCTTCCGTTTAGAAGGGTTACCTTGCTGGTGAATAGCTCTAACCCCCAATCGTGGCGGAGTTATGTGGGTTTGTTGCTTTATTTTAATGAAGTCATATGTTTTGTTTTATGGTAAGTTGAATATTCAGTTTCTAACAAGTCTGAGATTGTTGGAATATTAGGTCCAGAGGTTCTTTGGAAGTGTTTCCCAGAAGGGCCAGGATATTTAAAACAAAAACACGATAGTAAATTGTCATTCAGGAACAAAATATAAAACAATAAGCCAAGAAAAGGTTGTTGGAACATGGGTTGCAAATACCTCAAGTAGAACTAAAGCAGAGAAGTGAAAACCACTTTCCGCCTTTCAATTTAATGTTTCCTTTCTTCATTTTAAAAAGTATAAAACAACCTAGTACAACTATTCTCTTTGTTTTCGATTCCATACCAGAAATACTCAAATATAAACCAGAAACGATCAACTTCTTAGTACTGAGTGTTTAAGATGTCTATGCCTTAAACAGATTAGTTGGTTTTTTTTTTTTTTTTTTTTTTTGTTTTTTTTTTTTTTTGGGTTTGGAGTTTAGCTGTGTAAACTTTCCTTCTTTCGACTAACATCTTGTTTTCTTTCGTGTCTTGCAATTCAGGATGCTGGAGTACATGCCTTATCAAATGTTTGTCATGTTGATGGGAAACGGACAAGTAAGAGGAAGCCTGGTGAAGTGGTATAACTTTATGAGTCTATCATCTTATATTTTGCGTGTGACTTCCACTATGCTACCATTAGAAGCAATATTGGCCCAAAATTTTGTAAAGTAGCTTAATGTGAATGAATGGTTGAGAGTTGGCATGCTAGTATGATTGTAGGCCGATCAAGTTTATTTCAATATGAGGCCACAACTAGGACTGTTAAGGCACTAACAACCCGTTCAGATAGAAATGGAAATTTGGGATACTAACTCATGGAGTTACCAACATATGAGATCAAAATAGTTTTCGTGGTTCATTTATGTTTTTGACATAACTCTGGCTTTACAAATGAGCTTTCAGTTTTGAGAGTCATGTTTCTATATATCTAATAACAAGTTTTACAGTTTAAACTTTAAAGGTCAAGTTTAAAGCTTGAGAAAGACATTGGTTGTAGCGCTTGTGGTCCCATTGTTTTAACTCTATTTGATTTATTGCAGTTGCCACCTCATGAACCTTCTGTTGTAAGAAGAGCAGTGAACCATTTCTTGCAGGTAATCATCTGTCCACATATCCTGTAGTTTTTCTTGGTCTTAATTCCTTCATCCCCACCTCATTTTAAATCTTATTGATTTTGTTACACATATACTTTCTAGACTTTTCAACGAAACACTTTTGCTTTTGACACCCTTTGTTCCACATCTTTTATTTATTTATTTTTTCATTTGTTTTTTGTTCGCTAATGCTGATAAACAAACAAGTTTTATATGAACTTGAAGTTTCTCATAGATGCAATCCAACCAAAACCCATGTATTTTCCTCCTATTTGTTGTTGTGCTATTAAGATAGTTCCTGTTTTATTTATTATCGTTCATTTATTCTTTAGATCTTTTGTTTTATTTATTATCGTTCATTTATTCTTTAGATCTTAGATTTTCTGGCTATCATTTGTTCGAGTACCTTCGGATGGTCAAGGCAAAATAAGATCAGAGTAATTGAATGGAGCAATGCTGCAAATATGGCTTCAAAATGGAGCTGCGATGCATGGGAGTCATGCAACTCTAGGGTTCTTTTTCTGGATTGTGGGATGATTGATTCATGTACCCTAAGAAGCGATGGCTTTTTCAAGATTTTTGATAAGGTGATTTAAGATACTAAATCTGTTGTGGCGATTAGACGAGTGATATCATGGGGATACATTCACTCTTTATTCAGAATAGCTGTCAAGTGTGAAACAATATAAGTTGTCGGTTGTTTCCTATATGAAATCTAGCTATGAAGGGAGGAATAGGAGAAAGAAAAGCAGAAACAGTTGGAACGGTGAAAGGGCTCAGTCAAGTGCTCTTTATAGTTTATATAGACCAAGCTAGAAAGAGAAATTTAGATATCCACGTGGACCAAATTAGAACTGCTCTAACGCTAAAGGTTATTTCAAACATCTGCGGTTTAATAGGAGAAAGAAGAGAAAAGCAAGAAGCATATGGAATGGAGAAAGAATTCAAAATTGACGTCACTGTGATCATTTACAAAATTCGCACCGACATGTGCTTTTCACTTAGTCTGAATTAAAATAGGAGGAAGTTATTTGGTGATAGAATGAGATAGTGAGTGAAGCTAAAAGTAAAGAAAAGAGGAGGATTTTGAGTAGAGAAAATAAAGGATGATAAATATTAGTGGGATGAGATGATGTTATAAAAAGTAAAGAGTAAGGATTTTTTTTTTTTTTTGGATATTTCCTCCGTCCCGAATTAAATGAAACAGTTTGACTTTGCACGGAGTTTTATGTGAGTGTTCACTGTGTTGATTTTAATAAAAAGCAATACTTTTTGGGTGGTAGTGTGGTTTATTGTAACAACTGAGAGAGGAGTTAGTGGAGTGTACGGTATAGATTTAATATTTCTTATATTGAAAGGTTGCTAAACTAGGTATGCTATATAAACTTTGGGACGGTCGGAATAGAAAAGAGTTGCAAATAATATTGAACAGAGGGAGTAATTTTTATTTAGAAAGTTTCTAAAGTTGGTGGTGTTGTATTTTTTATGTAATGGACCGATTTAGAAATTTGTTTTTTTGCTACTCTCTTCGTCCCAATAAAATTGCAACACTTCCCAAATTGGATCATCCCAACTAAATTACGACCTTATTCTATTCGAAAACTTTTACCTATAAAAATATCAAAATATACCTATTTTTTATTTTATATTATATCAACTCATTCCACTATTTCTTTTTTTTTTTTCTCACTCCTCATACTCACACAAGTCAAAGGACAAAATGATCTTTATATCATAAATCAACACACACATAAATTATCTTATCAAGTCAATCGGTTGTAATTTTGTTTGGATGGAGGGAGTAGCACATAGTGATGAAAAAGACAAGGACCAAGAAATATGAAATCAATATGACGAATGAAATAAAGAAAAAGTAAAAGGAGCTCCTTCCTCAAGATTATATATCTTTAGAATTACTTCCTCCTTCCCATGATTTTTGCAATCTCTATGTATTTCCTATTATTCTATAAGATGGATACAATGTCTCGTTTTCATATCAAATAACGTTTGATTTGATCGTCCCGTGGCATGCATGTGGTTAAAATATGTAACTTAAACAATCATTGACGTTTCTTGACTAATTTACGAATATCCGTTTGATCGTCCTATGACACGGGTCAAATTTTGCCTCGACAATGATGAAAGTCAAAATGTTGCAATAGTAATGGGACGGGGGGAGTATTAGATGAGGAAAGTGCCTCACTTAAAGTAGAGTATCCTTTTAGTTTCAATTTGTATTACATTTGGTGTCATTAGTTCGTGTTTTCTTATTCTTCTTCTTCGTTTTCCTCTTGGTAGTAGTTTGTTTCTTGTAGTTAATGAATTTTTGTTTTTCTATTTGTGTCCTTATTGATGGCTTGTTAAATTAGGCAATTTTAAAGGGGTTACACTCTCATTTTGTGGAGGGCCTGTTCCTTCGAGAAGAACATCACTAGGATAACTGCTGGTCTTATTATTTTTCAATGCCGTACATGAAAGCTATTTCCCACGGAAAATGAATCAAATTCGACTGAATGAGCAATGGGATGTCCTTTAATGTCACACATCTAACTTAGCTTTGTGTATGGTTTGATATACTCGAATCCCTATCCTGCTCCACAGACTGAAGCTTACTTTTGGAGAGCGCAAATGTTATCCTTTGCTTTTAAATCTTTCTTTCCCTGGGGAAAAATGTTTTTCCTTAGTTTCTTAATTTTTGCTTTATTCATCGAAGTTCTAATCCGCTGTCCTTTTGTTTTCACAGAAAAATGAAGAAGATATAATGGTTGTGGATGTTAGATGTGTCCCAACTGATTTTCATGCAAGATATAAAGCCCAAGAGCGCACGTAGGTAACAACCATTCATATGGCTTCCACTTACAGTTACATATCTATATCTATGTTGATCTCCAAATGTAGTCTGTGCTAATGAGTTGTCTCTACTTTGGCGTTGCATACTTGCATTGGTTTGTTTGCACTGGTCATGGACATGAACCAGATTTATACCAAATAAATAAAAAAGTAATCTATAAATTTGTCACAGAATCATGGGATATGCGATGTATTTGGCTTTTTTGCATATGATTTTTGTCCATCTTGTGCTCATGAATTGTCAGGGATAGACAAATTGCAGGTTTTTCTTTGACGATGAAACACTTGGACTTATCATGGTGATTGTGGATTTTTGTGCATTTTCCTCGTGAATATTTAATTTAGTGTTCCACAGGACCACAGCAAGTTAATGTTTCAAGTGATTCTAATCAATTGCCAAATGCCGTCTGTGTTGAATGGGAAAATGTTGGTCTAGGTACTACTATCGCTTGCTTTCTGGATCAGAACCCCTGTCGACATTCGAGAAAGATCGGGCATGGCATGTTTCTCAAGATTTGAGTCTTCATGCTATGCAGGTTAGTTTAAGAAGATCTACCGACTACCGGAGTTATGCTTTTCGGACTGTTATAATTGTTTATAATATCTTGTGAAGGAAGCATGTAAAATTCTGGCTGGACATCATGATTTCAGTTCCTTCCGGGCAGCCGGTTGTCAGGTATCTCCTAAACCTGAGTTTTGCTCGACATTTTTTTCCCGTCTCCCACCTCTTTCTCTTATAGCCAATCCAATGAAGGTGCTGAGTTATAGTGGCTGTCCCAATTTTACATAGTAAATTTGTTTGGAAGTCCTATACTTAGAGTCTCATGCAGCTGAAGAAGGTAGAAATAGTATATTGGTCAAGTTGACAAAGTAAATTTGTTTGGAGTAGTCTCCTATAAAGGATTGTGATTTAAAAATAATTTTTAGTTTTTTTTTTTTTGATGTTTATTTCCTGGTCAAATTGATTACCAGAAAGCTGCTTCAACTTGGGCACTCAGTTGTGAATCCTTCCTATAACATTGCCCTCTGGTGTTTGTTCTTCCTTGTCTAATATCATTGCCACTTGGTTGATTAAATTGGAGGAGCCCATCTTCTACTCTTTTATAAAGTTCCTTCCCCTTATATCTATCCGTATTTGGATTCATTAGATACCGGTTTGCAATCAAAATTTGTTTTTGAGCTCAAATGTATGTGCTCTCAAAATGTGCTACAGGCTAAGTCACCGGTGAGGACTTTGGAAGAACTCAATGTTTGTGGGACTGTTTCTTCCCTGTATTTCCCATCAGAAATGGAGAGAAAGCAGATGCAACATTGCATGGCGTTCTTATCGCCGTGTTCTAAAAGGATTCTTAACAGCAGCTCTTTCCCTTGCAATGGTGCTGCTGACAGTAATATAAATGGTTCCACATTCGAACTTGGCATGAGGAGAAGACATCGTTGCTTTGTAGTCACAACGCGTGCTCGCTCTTTTCTCTATCATCAGGTACTTGTTACTGTATTTGTGAGTCGCAACTCTCGGAACCTTTCTAATTTTTGTCTTTTGAATATAATCCATCTGCAAACAGGCTCCGATCTATTGTAAACTGGCCAGCATTAAATTGACTTCAGCCTAACAATGCAATAATGAAGGAAACACTGAATAATACGCGAAAAGCATTAGCTAATATGCGCAAAGAACATAATCAAACATGCACACCGGATAGTTTGGAAGAGCAACAAAGACAGAAAAGCTGTCTGTTTATTTCATTTTGGTTTCCGACTCCTGGTACAAAGAATAAGCTTTTTGTGGGTTGTAATATTTCAAATTTGTTCTACTTGTCCACCTGATCTCCTTGTCACCACCCTTTATTGCATTGCTGAACATATGCTTCGGACTTTAGCTTGTCACCATGTTCACAATCTAACGGGATTCTATGGGACTTATTTTACACAGGTGAGATTGCTTGTTGGTGTCCTCAACTCTGTTGGCAGAGGCGATATAACTATATCTGATGGTATGATATTTCCACTGTATGCTTTTCATTAGGCTGCTTATGCATTATGAACCATCTGATGCCATTTTCGTCATTTGATCCTTTTTCTCTCCATCACTAGTATGCTACTCTTTATTTTGTTTTGCAGTTCAAAGAATCCTTGACGCCAAGAATGTCACCGCCACCAGCCCCATGGCGCCAGCGTCTGGCCTGTACCTTGGACATGTAAAGTATGACTTGACACAAGAAGTTCCAGATTGAATTAATTTGCTAACCTTTGTTTTGAAAGTGATAGCAAGGAGTAGATCACGTTTTAGCTGGAGTTTGGTGGAAATGTATGGATTAAGTTCCCAATCGCCTTGATCTTTCACAAATTATGGAGGATTAAGCTTCATTATTCTGGGCATATTAATCTTCGCTTTTTTTTTTTTTTTTTTTCCGGGCAATCCATTCTGTGCGAACATAAACAACTTGTTCCTAGCCAATAGCTAGCGTACACAATAATATTTTTCCTGTAACTTGATACATTTTCGCATATTTTACATAAATACTCCATTTTATATGTTATTTTATATTTTTATTCTTTTTATTTTTCTTACTGTTTACTTGTATTGCTCCGCTCTTCACAATATTTCATCATTCTCTAAAAAATTGTCATCTTTCCCAGTATTTGATAATCCCAAAACCATTTGTTTACATGAAAAAACCCTCTGACATGGATTTTTTTCTATTGTCATGTATAACAGTTGAAAAGATACAGTCAATTAACAAATGAACTGAAATATGAGTTATAGATAATTGATTCTTTGGTTCCAAAAAGAAATATAATCCTAATTTAATTCCGATATTTTTTTTTGGGATGTTCCAATATATTTGTAATCTTTCTTTTTTTTTTTATAGTAATTTTTAATCTAAAAAAAATCAAATCAATCATGTTTTGTGATGCGTCCGTCGCAAGGCGTGCAAAGTTTAATCCTGACTACACCACTTGTAAGAGAATTGTTATAAAAACATAATAGTGGCAAGTCGAGTTGTTCCCACATAGAAACGGATATATTCAACTAATTTTGTGTTAATCACTTAAGATTTAAATCAATCATGTTTTGTGATGCGTCCGTCACAAGGCGTGCAAAGTTAAATCCTGACTACACCACTTATAACAGAATTATTATAAAAACATGATAGTGGCAAGTCGAGTTGTTCCCACATAGAAACGGATATATTCAACTAATTTTGTGTTAATCACTTAAGATTTAACTTTATGTGATAGAGATAAGCGGTTTGTAATTTAATATGAAATAACAATAATCAAAATGACGAAGATAATATAAACGATTGGCCTGATTCAATTTAATCGGGAATAAGGTGTATGACAATGTTTTGTGATTTATTCCTGCGATTTCTTCATTGATATTGATTTTCTCTTCCTACATCCTTTTTGACGTATATTGTAGCTAGATGAAACCTAACTAATGTTACATCTAAAATATGATAGTTAGAAGAGAATAAGCTACCAACTAACAATCAATAACATAGGCAAGATGAAAATATACCTAAACCAATTAATGTTGCATTATACCATAACTCAACATTCCATAACATTGAATAGAAGAGAATAATTCATTGTTACAAATCATGACATGAAAACTTTAGGTTATATAGAAGAAAATAATATAACATATAGTTTGCTACCATATATTATCAAAAGAAAATGGTAATTGCAATAATTGATTCTTCCATGTATAGAATAGCCTAAACAATATATCATATCATATCAATAGTATGAATAAGATCATTCATTCATGATCAAATCAATCCAAATCATAAGAAAATATGAAGAACATGCTCAGTCTCAAAAATTTCAGAGAATTATCTTCAATCCAAAGATCTACGCTACGACCATGATAGAAAATAAATCAATAAAAAGAGATAATCCAAGATCCATTGTGAAACTAGATTAAAAGTCTGTAAACATTAAGATTAAACCCAAAACCCAAACGAGAATAGAGTTTTGATGAAGATCTCAACAATCGTGACTCAATCCCGATGTTGCGGATGGATGCGGATCGATCGTGTTCGTCTTAGATCTGCTTCCAGGGTTTGAATGTGCGTCGTTTCCCTTACTGATGCGTGCCGTCGTAAGCACGTCAAATTTATATTTATAAGAGCACCCACTTCACTCTATAAATATGGAGTTA